>JASCZW010018768.1:0-14868 GCA_034211315.2 Aedes japonicus | reverse complement strand
TCTGATTTTGCTTATGCCCGTGCAAAATTTTGATACGCTGCTCTAGTAAATGGCAAAAACAAAATAAAGTTAACATTTCGTACGCATACCCCTACAAAATGAGAGATGTTTAAGTTTTTTTAAGTGCACGATTGAAAAAACTACGTCATATATGGGTCGACCAAGTTTTGACCGTTCCATGCTTTAAATTTATGATCTTCTGCTAAATTTTTCATCCAAATGTGTGGTGATTACTCATTTCGGCAGGATATTAAATTTTAATTCTTAGTGTTATAGGGTCAGTCATGTGAGTATTTAGTAAAACAGAAAACCAGTCACTTTTTTAAAATAAATCAAACCAACATTCAAGCTGAACAATGCATTAGGTCCTCAGTTACATTGAGAGATTCTCTTCGTCGATTTTCTCTATGGTCAATAGCTTGTCTATTAAACGATTTGCTGATGTATTCGACGTTTTGGATCCCTAATCAGACTTTATACTACAGTACTGTATATTGAAAACAGTTGAACATGTTTTTACATAGCCGTAGGAACGCAAAGAGAAAGTCGACAAAGAGAGTTTCCCAATGTTACTTAGGACCTAATGCATTGTTTTGCTTGCATTGTTTAAACACATTTGATATCAATAACCTGATGATGTAGAAGAAAATCTAGGAATAATTTTTCTAGAACAAAAGATATGAAGAAAATGTGTTGATAGCTCCGTTGGTGTACGGTAGGCTGTGAAAAATTGAATAAAAGAACTTAAAACTGTGCGAAGGGCATGTGAAAGGTAATACTTAAACTAAACACATATTGTTTCGCCATACAACCCACGTGTGGAAACCCTTTTCCTCCTCCCACAAATTTCACGCATGAAGTCAAAAATACGGACCATAATTGGAATGTAAAATTCGAAATGATTGTCTGGCTTCTGAATGGTTCGACCCTAGTGTACTATGGATCTTAGTTGGGTCTATCGATAAAAATTGCATGTCCGTAAATGTTTCTCAAATTTCTCCAGCTTGGGTCCAATGTTTTTAAAAAGTCAGTCTACATGATTTTTATAATTAAAACGTACATTAAAAGTGTTTGTGTAATTATACTTTCGTGAAAAGCATATCATTCCAATATGAACAGGACAGCAAGCAAAGATGGGACTGATATGCGTTTCACGGCAGTATAGTTATGTATTTGTAACACAAATATTGATCATTACACTAACTAAATGCTACTAATGTACCGCAACTTTGATTGTTTACCCTAGACCCTATCAACTTGAATGCAGATGGTAGTTGATCGGACGACAAGAGATTTTTTTAACGATAGGCCGAGTTTATGAGATTGATGGACTAACATCCAAAAACCAACCACTTTCCGCTCCCCTATCAGTACTTTTAATGAAGGTTGTTTTCAATAATATCAAAAATTGAAGTTGTCCGATGACGAAGAAGAGGCCCAATCGACACAAATACCGTTTTTTAATGACATTCACTTGATCATTAATTCAGTTTGGTTCAAATCTAAGATCGCAAGTCAGTACTTTTTCAAGGTCACTTCACAAGGTGCTTGCATTTGCTGCAGAGGACCTTGGATTCGTTTAAATACCAAAGAAACAATTCGTCCTGGTGGAGTGGGCCGCTTTATCATTCCATAAAATAAACTAAAGAGACATCTATTCATATGCAAAAAAAAATTCCACGCCACACGATATGGTGATGTATTAAAGTCCCCACAGAAACTACCTGGTACCACCCAGCAACCGGAAAGCAACATTCATACAAAATCCTCATCTAAAAATAAACCAATTTGCCCGTTACACAAAACTAAATAGTCTTCATCCAATAACCGATGCTAAATAAATAAAAAAAATCAGTATTCTCCGTGATTAATTTTCAAATAGTCTATTTTTAATATATATTATCAGATATCTTCAACCTAAGATCTCGCTAAATTGGCAGATTCCTATTTTTTTTTCCTTTCAGTTTCTTTTTTTTTGCAAATGCCTCAATCCAACCAGATCAACGATCACACAAGCATGGCACAGAAACTCATTAAAAATTCAAAAATCAACACATTAAGTTCTTCTTTCTGCAGTTCACGATTCTAGGCCCGATAGAGAAGCATATATAAACTGGAGCATTTTCTAACAGCATCACATCATTTCTCTAGCTTTTATCGAGAGAAGACCGTCCCCAGTCATCAGCCATTGTAAGACGTTGTGAAGCACAAAAATGAAGTTCCTGATTGTGGTGAGAAACTACAGTGAGATAATCGTGCGGTGATAGTTTTAATCTAATTTGATTTGTGACCTTGCAGTTATCGGTTATGACCGTGGGTTGTGCCCTCGCTCAAAACATCAACGATGGACGATACTACCCAGAGGTGCTGAATGCCAAGTTCAACGATGGCCAATGGCGTCCAGACAACAACGGAAAATACACTGGTGGTAGTGCTGGTGCAGGTGCTGGTGGAAGTGCTGGTGGTAGTTTGGCGGTAGTTTTGGTGGTAGCACTGGTGGTAGTGCTGGTGGTAAACTGGCCGCTAGAATCCATAGAATAGAAACATATTAACAGTGTTTATTTACAGGATCTAAATCGGGAGTGGGTAGCCGGTTCGGAAGTTCCTCGGGTGGTTTCAATGATGCTTCCGCCAACGTTTTCGTTGCTGCCCCAGCTCCACCCGCTCCAGCTCCTGTCTTTGTGGTTTCTCCAGTTTTCGGTTCTGGTTCTGCTGGTTCTAAGAAGAGTGGTTTTGGAGGCTCTGCCAGCAGCGGCCAGGTCATTGGAGTCAAGGAAGATACCCGTGAGCTGAACGAAGATGGTTCCTACTTCTGCAAGCGTTCTGAGCGAGAACGACATTGAATTCTCTGAGACTGGACGTCTTGAGAACTCCGGTGCCGATGTTGAGACCATGCGCGTCAAGGGATACTACGAATTCGTTGCCGATGACGGTGTCAAGTACCGCGTTGACTACATTGCCGACGAGAACGGATTCCAGCCCACTGGTGATCATCTGCCAACCCTCCACCAATTCCAGCGGAGATCCTGGAGTCTCTGAAATCCCAAGGACTGCTGTAAATTGAACAGTTGTTTAACAACCAGAAAGTGTTCATGAGATTGTAAATTGTTACCTGATTGTGATAACTAATGCACTGTGTATAGGAGGATGTGAGGAGAAGATAAAACAATTAATTGATAATGGAATTACTCATTTAATTTATCAAAATGTAATAAATATCACATTACATCCCGTTAAGCAATATGACTATTGAACTGGTCTAGGTGGAATATTATCGTGGTTTCGGTAAATTCTCTGATTTCAAATGGTATAAGATGATAGCATTTCATCCGGCTGAAAAAACTATAAGTTTGATAAAATTGTTCAGCTAGGTTTCGGACAGCCCAGATCTGCCCTGGCCACGTCGTTGCAACTGGAGAAGATGGGGAGAGTTGTTAAACGGGTTATTTTGATAATGTGGGTAGCTTTGTAGTACAAAAGACTCTGAGCTTGATGATTTATTATTTAATATCATGTCATCTTCGATATAAAAATCATACCCAGTACTCTAATTTATAATATTCTTATTACTATTTCAACTGTGCTTCTGCTGGTCACGATATCGGAAATGATCATTCACTTTATTAAATGCACGCAGGCAAGCTGTTGAAATCATAACTAGTTCGATATGCAGGTATGGTGATGTTAGCTGGGGCTCCACAATTGCCTCGGCGGAACGAAACAGGGGAACGTCTTGAGATATTCATGACAATCGATACTGCCAAGCAGTACATCTAATACATCAAGCTCCTAAATGTGAATGCCCCAGCAGATAAAGTTCCCAGTCCATGCGCCATGTAAGATGGTGGAGTGCAAAGCGTATGAATCACTTCTCTCGTCTCTGATGAGGTATCCAGACGGCAGCTGCATATTCAACGATGCTACGGACCAAGGTTTTCTACTGCCAGGTATGACGTCGAATGAGTCCTGAGAACCGCGGAGGCTTTATGCCGTAACGACCGCGACATGTTCGCTGAATTACATCCTGGCGTCGTTTGTAACACCGAGGTCGCAGATGGAGAATGCCAGTGGGGCAAAGCCAACTGTGTACTGGATGCGTGATGGCGATACTACTGCGGTAAAACGTTATCGCCTCACATTTTCCTGTATTTACACTCATACCGTTTTCATCCACTGCATTAGTGGCATTGATGTCGGCCTAGAAGAAGAGGCAATATAGAGGGTCGTGATGACTCTAAGTCATATTCAGGACGTTGGCAAACATTTGTTGTATGAGCTTATTGGTTACGGTTTTTGTAAGCCTTTACATCCAAGGTCCTTGCTGAGAGTTTCCGTATTGAGTAGTAGTTTTTCCGGCCGAATCTGTCTGTTAAGTCTTATACTATATTTCGTCGTAGAAATACTTTTATATTTGAAATCTTTAATGATCCAGCAGTTATGTTAAACTTAACCTGATAAAGGGTGATACGGTCAAAATTTGGTCAAGGGAAAACGCGTGTAAATCGGTGAAATCGTTTATTAAAAAATCCAATTAAATTTCTTTTTCAAGTTCAATTAGTATAAAATTCAGGAAAAATATTCAGTTAGGCTTCCGCTTTTCCAAATCCGAATTGCCGGGCCTTACGCTTGACCCTCCGCCATCAGATTTTGTACAGCCACCTTTGTCCACCTTCTTCTGCCGCAGAAAGCCAGTTTGCCTTGAACTGCTGCTCGTCCTTAGCAGTTTTTTTGGTCTTCTTTAGGTTCCGCTTGTCAATAGCCCAGTATTTCTCAATTGGGCGGAGCTCTGGCGTGTTGGGAGGGTTCTTGTCCTTGGGAACCACCTGCACGTTGTTGGCGGCGTACCACTCCACTGGCCTTTTACCGTAATGGCAAGATGCCAAATCCGGCCAAAACAGTACGGAACAACCGTGTTTTTCAGGAAAGGCAGCAGACGTTTATTCAAACACTCTTTCACGTAAATTTCTTGGTTGACAGTCCCGGAAGCTATGAAAATGCTGCTTTTCAAGCCACAGGTACAGATGGCTTGCCAAACCAGATATTTCTTTGCGAACTTTGACAGATTCGTGTGCTTGAAAATATCTGCTACCTTTCCTCTTCCTTTTGCCGTATAAAACTCCTGTCCCGGAAGCTGCTTGTAGTCGGCTTTGACGTAGGTTTCGTCGTCCATTACCACGCAGTCAAACTTCGTCAGCATCGTCGTGTACAGCCTCCGGGATCGCGCTTTGGCCGTCGTCTTTTGACCAATTGTTCAATCTTGTTGTTGGAAGGAGATTCTTTATGTCCCTGTTGATACACAGAAAAAAATTTAATTTTAACAAGCGCGTAAAATTTCCCCTCGTTTAATTCTAAGCCAAAGGAGGCAAAAACAACGCAATTGGTTGTAGTCTCTGACAGTGATGGAAAAAATCGCATCGAATAACGTTCATTTTTGAATCATTTGCGAACACGCCCTTGGAAGAATTTCAATCTGAGTGATCTTCTGCCGACATCATAACACACCGGATTGAATTAAGAAGAGAGAAAAAAGAGAAAATAACATTGCCATCGGTCGCGCATGATTTTGTTCGTGCGTTGAATCATTCTTACAATGCATTCATTGTACTATGAATGACAAATAAAAGAATCGTCTATGAATGCATTCATCGATTTACGAAGATTGAATCGCCTCGATCGCCTCGATAGTGCAAAAGTTGGCTATGATTATTACGGTGTTTTGTGTTGTTGTTGCCGTTTGCAGTTGCTAGCTAATTGTCGAAACTCATTCACGTTTTGCTTCACGGTCTTTTTTGAATCACAGTTATAAATGAAATAAGTACTATTGGAAGTAAAATTATGAGCAAAACAAATTTTTGTTTGTTTTAATTTATAGAATGAAACGACGGTGTACTCAAAAAACAACCCAGCTGCAGGTTATTGGACAGATTGATGGGAAGTTTTGCTGCAAGGTTGTAGAAGAATGTGGACAAGATGATGGCAAAATAATGCGGCATGTTCTGAAACAACATTTGACCGTCAATGGTGCATTGGATTAACCGATGCCAATAGTGGCCGAATCTAAATCTGAGCCGGCAAGAAATCGAAGAAACTTAAAAAATTATAATTATTCTAAAATAATAAAATAAGTTATAATATTATATTCAAATTGAGCTTAACGCATGTAAGATTAGTGAAGAGAAAGAGTTGTGTTTGTCTGTGCTGATACTGTTCACTGCGGCTAGAATACTTTTAGGAATATATCCTGGTACGCAATCAAACGAAATCTGAGCCTAATGATCTGTATCTGGATTATTTTGATTATTTTGTCGGAACGAAAAGTGGTCATTGGTACCGTATTTAGGATTATTCGGATACTGGTCATTGTGCTCAAATTACGTTTAAAAAGTTACTCTGGTACTCCATCTTATTCGCCTTTGGAAAATAGCATTTGATGATATGTCGCAAGCCATGTTTACTACTCGTCGGAATGAAAAGTGGTCCTCCGAACTAGCTTTCCGATGATTCGGTTACTGCCAACTGTGGCTAGATTACGTTTGGGAAGGTGCTCCGGTACTTAATCACACTCTTTTAAGAATATCAATGTAAAATTATGTGTCGCACATCCAAGCAATCTACCGAACCGGATCACGGGTGATCAGGGTACTGATCACTGTTACGGTGGTCGAGGAGGTTCTCTGGTACTACATCGCATTCGGCTTTGAATATCAGTATAAAATGAAATTTCGTAAGTCCATGTTTTGTCGGAACGAAACGGGGCCCTCGGAAACGAACCGTGGAATCCGAAAGGTTACCAAGGATGCCAATGACGGTCCCAAGTCTAGGGTTTGTTAATTTATTGTTATGTTTTTTAAATAACACGATTTATCACTGAGAATACATTATGGTCCACAATTTGCGATAAAAAATTACCTTATCTGAATCCAGAATAAATCTGTGACCAGCAGAATTTTAGCGTCAAAAATCGGTTGAAAAATGAAAAAGTCATGATTTTTATTACTAAGCAAACCGTGAAGCGGAAAACGCTAATAGAATTCAGTTGACTTCTATTCCACTCAACAAGCAAATCCATGAATGCAATCTTGCATTCATATTGATTCTAAATTTTGATTCACAGATGATTCTCTAGCAGGCGAACAAATGATTCACATGATTCAAAATGAATGTGGATATTTCGTGGGCCCCTTTGATTGAATCATTCATTCTCTAGCTTGGCTGATTCATGGATTCAGTTGTATAAACAATCATTAGAGATCATATGAAGTATTTTCATGCGACTGTGATTGGTCGAAAATGAAATGATGAAGCAAAATACGGAATCGGCTGAAATCATGCACGCGATTGAATTTTTCCATCCTTGGTCTCTGATGCGCCATACAACAATGTTTGCAATCTTTCATACAACAGGCTTGATCCAGGCGTTATCTGGCTTAAATTTACATAAAATATCCCATTATTTTCTGCCAAATCTGGCATTCCTTTTATATGCATTAGATAACGCAGAAACGTAAAAGCTTTTGGTCCTTTATACAATGGCATGATTAGGATAATCAGTGGTTACTAAAGCTCGATCAAATCTAACAGAAAGGAGAGCCCATTGCTGTCGGACCTAGTTTTCGTGCTACAATGGGTGGTTGTACATATCATACAATATCGTACATCAATCCGGTGAATTTAGATCATTCGAAGACCGTGAAGATAATCTGTTCAGCGTAAGCAGTGAAATCATAGTGTTTAAAAAGTTAAGTTTATCAAAATTACGCATAAGTGAACTAATATGAATTGAGTAATAATGTCTCCGGTGTTAAATTTAAGCCGTAAACTGATTGAAAAAACAGGCGAATAAGTTGGCAGCGTCAGCAGGTGTGTAAGCGGTTATTTCGTTGATCTCAACTGCGTCCGGGAAACGATTATGTGACCGTTGCGATTTCACAAACACTTCAGTTGCTTCAGTTTTGCTTGCACTCATTGGAAGTATACTTCGTAATCGGATTTACCTTCACCCGCACTGACAAAACTACCCATGCAGCGTTAATCATAGTAACCCATGAGTCAGCAGAAAAAATTTGACAGCTCTAACATGATGGCAAAAACAGTGAAGCAACTCCGTTCAGAAGTGTGCGCGTTTAAAGAACGGTACCCCACCGCGCCGAAAACGGACATCGTATGGTACTTTATGCACGCCGGATACGCCCGCTTTAGCATCCACAACATCTTGGCACTATTAGACAACAATCAAACCATCAAAAGAAAGCCCGGTTCCGGACGCCCAACGACCCTGAGCGACAAGAAGCTCCAAAGGATGCTGAAGAGGAGGACCGAGGGAAAAGTGGATACATCGCTGCGTGCGCTTAACCGGGAGGTCGGTTCAACCGGCCAAACAGTAAAAAAGTACCAGGCGAACATTAACATACATGTCAGGAAGCGGAAGTCGCGTGCACTGGTTTCGGAGCTGCAGGCTATGATGCAGCGGTAGCGACTGCATAAGATGGTCATCTCGATTTGGCGGTGATGATAGATGACGAGACCTATCTCACCGTGGATGGCAACGACTGGCAGGGCCCTTCGTATTTTACTTCCTCCACGAAGGAAGTGAGCTCCAAGGTGAAGTTCATTTCACACACCAAGTTCCCCAAGAAGGTGCTGCTGTGGCTGACAATCAGCGAGAAGGGGATGTCAAAGCTGCCCTTCTTACGCTCCGGACGGGCCGTGAGCGGGGAAATTTTTAGTTCGAAATGCCTGCTGATCGTTCATCAAGTTGGGTCGTTCATCAAGAAATACCATAAAGGCGAAGACGCGGTGTTCTGCCCGGATCTGGCGTCGGCCCTCTACCCGAAGCGATTGTTGGATGATATAGAGCGGCTTAATATCGAGGTGGTGCCCAAGTTGGTGAACCCGCCCAACGTCCCCCAGCAGCGTCCCATCGAGAATTTCTGGGCCAACCTGAGGCGTAAAATCTACTCCAACCATTTTGGAAAGCGAAAACTGAAGAGGCATTGAAAAATAAAACAAAGAAAGTACTCAAAAACATGCCTACAGGCATGCCTTCGTCCATCATGGCGAATGTACCGATTAACTTCCCGAAGACCGCTCACAAGGGCGTAGAATTTGTTTGCAAGTTAGCTTAAATAATTACCTTCCATGGAAAATTGATCAAAAACAATTATCTGTCTTAGCTTTTTTATCACCATCCGAAAAAAGTCCATTTTTTAATGCAAACCTTAGACGACTAGTTGGAGCTGGCTTATGGCTTACGAGTTCTGGAAATGTAGTGCTCGTAAGCTCCGGGTGGACTACGATTTGGCTTCTTCTTCCTTTTCCTCCAGATCCCCTAGGTAGTTCGTCCTGGAAGGATACCCACAGAAGTTTGCGGTGTGATTGCTTGCACAGTTTGCACATTTACCTTGAGATGTGGAGTTGTTGTTTCCAATCAACTCCGTCTTCATAAATAGTTGCTTGGGTGAGATGTTAACTATCGCACTTGACACACTTCGGCGAGAGGTTGTAATAAGAGGAGCCGTGTCCGAATCTCTGGCAACGATGACATTGAGCAGCGTCATTTGGGCGCTTTGTGAAAAATCTTCACGAAACCACCAATTGCAATGGGGAGTTGGCATTCCCACTCTCCCCAACCAAAGTGCTTCAATAGGGTGCCCTGATGGTCCCTCCCGTTCTCATGATATGCTTATATAATAGTGTATATATTTATGTAAATGAAAAATACTACAAGCATTTATATCATTTATATATGATCTTAAGTCGGTTGATCCTGAAATGCAAGAAATGTTTCAAAGTGTTAAAGTGTTAGAGTTCTGTGGTTCTGGGGTTAATCACGTTTTCTTTCCTTTTCAGTGATAGCAGAAATTCATCCAAATCTTGATTTGAGGTATCCTGAAAATGATTGTTAGTTGTAATGAAATTTTACAAAACTAATATTTATACATTTCAATTTACTGTTGCCATGGTCACTATGAGCTGCTTGATGCTGATTTGATAACATCAATCCAATTTCATTTTTGCTGTCCTAATAGTTATTGCTCCTGAGTTAGGAAAACAAGCAAGATTTAATTGAAAAGAAGTTTAAGACTAATGAACATAAAAAAGTAATGTTTAAATCTTATAGATGATTAAAAGTAAAATCAACTAAACAATATTATCAAATACAATGATATTGTGATTAATGATAAGGTAATGACAAAGATTGAAGTGTAAAATCAAACGCAAGCCAAATGGCACACAGCCAAAATGGATAACCATATGATATGATTTACCGGTCGCACCCCCTCACTTTGCTATTGTTAAAATGATAACATTGCTCAGGCTACGCCAACCAGCGTCTCCATGTTTCAGCTGGCAGTCTTTTGTGATCCTATGACTCGTGGAGGCGTGAGGTAGGAACTTGTGAGAACCAGGGGTCGGTCGAACCCTCCTTCAAAGTTGTCAACTCACCATTTGAAGCCTTGACATTGTCCGGTGTATTGTGAATGAAAAACTGGATATTGTTGATTTCCAACACTTGTGCTGCTTCGAAGAAAACTCTTTTGTTTTTTGTTGAAAACTAAACTGCTGACTTTGTGCCTTTCAGAAGGTAGTCATCACTTTCACCTAGGAGCTGAACAACATTTGTCATTGACAACCACACGATATAGATCGGGGGCAATCTAGCATTGGCTGTATTTGTTTGCTGCACAGCCGCTGATACCGTATCTTCCTCAGCAACGCTGTCGCTGACGTCAGCGAGCAACACAAAAGCGTTTTGCGTTGGGATACATGGTACAACTGTTGTGTTGTTTTGATTGGCTGATCTCGACAACCGAGCGTGCTTTGACGGCGTTGATAATCTGTCCAACCAGCGATGCCAATGTTCCTGATTTTTCAGGATTTTCCAGACTTTTTAGCATTTTGTCTGAAATCCTGACAAGCACCAATTTTTTCCAGATTTTATTAAAAAACCTTGATTTTTAATGATTTTCGTAATTTTTATCAATCTTAATTAATTTTAATCGAAATAAATAAATTAA
Organism: Aedes japonicus; assembly: GCA_034211315.2. NCBI lineage: Eukaryota > Metazoa > Arthropoda > Insecta > Diptera > Culicidae > Aedes > Aedes japonicus. The sequence goes on along the minus strand of JASCZW010018768.1, from coordinate 3,850 downwards.
TCGAAGTAAGGGAGTTTTGCCAAAGCTTTTACTAGTTGGCTGCTCTGGAATGGAATTGTCAAAAATCATTCAATAAAAATCTATTCTGACCCGCTCTTCTACCAAAACGATACAAGACATCTCAAACTTCGCGCTTTACTTTTTTAGTTCTTTATATCACTCTCTCGCAGGTCTCAAACAGCTAGTTAAGTTAAGTTTTCGCAAAAAAAAAAATACATCAAAATACAATTATACCATTTATGAAACTGAAAGAGATGTTATGTAAGCTTTTTGGTTTGTAATAAATAGCATTTTTATTAATATCAGTTTTTTTACACAAAATGACAATCCTGATTTTATCCTCATTTTTATTTCATATACTGCCTGACTTTGTAAAAATATACTTGGCAACGCTGTGTCCAACGCAGTGATTCAAAGACTCTCCTGGCGATAGTGCGGGTGGAGCTGTGTGTTGTCAGCAGTACTCGACAAACGCTCCTTGGAAAGTGATGTTAGGTTGAGGTTTGGCCTGTCGCTACTCTTCCGGATAAGTGGCCGCATTTTTTTGTGTCCTGACTGATTACACCTTTAAGTTTCCCCAGGGGCGTGAATCGCGAATTTTAACTATGATCGCGACGAAAATAAAACGAGCAAAATATTGGATCACATAAGGGCTTGTTCCAGTGTTGCCGAAATACTCTGATTTCTTATATGTTTTTCATATACGTTTATTTTTTTTCTGAATCTTTTATCAAATTCCTAAAAATTCTCTAACACAAGCTCTGGTAACCTTCTTGAGTTCTCTTAAAAAAAAGGCTTCCATATGTTATGAATAGTATTTATATCGACGCCAAAATGCCTCCTTGTTTTCTTATGTGTTTTTAGAGATCTTTCTAAGCTCCGGAGCTATCTACTTCCATATTTTCAAGATCAGTTTATCCAGTGTGTTTTTCGATACCTTATATTATATCAAAAAAGATCTCTTGAATAAAAAAGAATACAACATTTCACTGGTGAATTGGTTTTGCAGTAATGCTCGGCGCAATACACTGTTTAATTTTGTTTTTGTGTATTTTTATGCATACAAATTTACTAGTAGAGATATTTTTTTCAGCTTTTTATGAGACATAAGATTGCACACTAAAATAATCTCAGGCCTAACCAACATTTTTTTGTGAGTATCGCAGTGGTAGCAGGCTCTTGCTTTTAATCTTCACTGGACCCTTTTATTGCTAAATTTTGCTTCTATGAGCCTCTATTTTAAATCAATACACAGACGTTCTTGGGCTATTGTGGGCATTTGTTCACTGTTTTTATCATGATGATTCAAAAAGTTTTAATAAAGTTGATTCGCTTTCATATATTGTGTATGTTCTTGTCTATGTTGAGTTTTCGTCAGTGTACTGTGTATTTTTGTGTCTTATTCATATTTATTCATATTTATGTTCATATTCATTCATAATAATGTGTACGTGATTATGTTCTGTTATTGTGTTTGATAGATACTGCATTTCTATTTGTTTCCTGTATTAAATTGTATTTGTTTACAACCACGTCTCAAGTGTACGAAATCCCATTGAAACCCTATATATTTTTGTGAAGAGCTTACCTCAATGATGTGCAGCCATATACTTAATACCTAAACCACGTGCGAAGCTGGCTGAGAAGCTGCTTGAATTCCACAACCTCGCGTCCATCACCATCATTGCAAAACCGCATGCAGACCAAGGTTAGTATGAATACGTGATGAGAAATAATATTTTAGTATTTTATGGTATACAGGGTGTTTTTTTTTTTGTCTTGATTATCGAGATTTTCAGCCTCGGGCTGGTTCATCACCCGTCGTAGTCAGTCAAACACCAATTTTGGTCATTTTCGTAACTTCTCCGGGGGTGAGATTCGAACTCGTGACTTAGGCGTGAGAGGTATGGATGTTAACCAATACGCCGGGGTCGCCCCCAAGTATGCAGGGTGTATGTGAGATTATTGGTGATATTCTCACAACGACTCTTTGTTTCTGTGACTAAAAATTTTGAATCACTAACCATGAAGCAATAAACAATGGCTAAGCCCTCAATTACAGCTTCTCTACAGCTTGGGGTCTAGTTGGTATCCAAGGAGGTAATACGAAACAACCTTATGCTATTGTATATGACTCACCTAACACTGCTTCTGATATAAGCCACATGAATACACACTTAGATTTTTTTTACAGAAATCTGTAAAGTTTTATCGAATTCTCAACAGCTGAACGTTCGGTAATCCAATTTTACGGATTTCGGTGAAATTTTACAGATATCTGTAAAAAAATTACCGGATTTCGGTAAAATTTCTCGGTATCTTTCTTCGGTAAAAATCTAAGTGTGTAGGTTTATTCGATTGCTTCTAATGGTGTTTTCTAAGCGGGCCCTTTAACAAAACCTTAGTCCTTAATTCCTTTTCAGCATCTGTCCTGAGTAATACATTACGATGACCCTTGTTCAGTTTGAAAGTTCTGATCCATAGCTAAATAACATGTTGTTATAGTTAGTGCACTGATCCTGTCTGTTGTATAGAACGCACATTTAAATTATAGTATAAATTTGAATGTTCTGAACCTTAACTTCAGACCTATTATGAGTTACTCACAATCATGACCAAAACGCTCATTCTTATCCTTTGAAACAAACAATAAGGTTATTAATAATTCCAACTTAACAGGTGTATTTGACGTCTAATCGATGACAATTAGAGAATAAACAACAATGAAAGAATTGTCAAGCAAATTAAAACTGCATTTTTAGTCGTTTCGCTAAATTATTAATATCCGATATTTGTAGCTTGTTACTAGCTTCGTCTAAGAGTAAATTGCGGCTTAACCCACCAGTATCATACATCTTTCAGTGCCTTCAAATAAACGTACTACAACGTGGCAATATAAAGAAAGCAGATTGTGACACTACCACTACTGATCATGTTCTTTGTCTCATGCGGCCTTTTGCATGAGATTGGCCCTCTCACCTACGACAAGGTGACAATCATGGTCTTCGAGAGGGAATAATCTCAGGCCTAACCATCATTATCAAACTAGAAGGATACACAACTCTCAACAAAATTTAAAATGCCAGAACATCATCACATTGGCATTCAGGTTATGGATTCCCCTTTTTTTATTGCCTTTTTCCAATTGCTCAATTCGGCCATTAACATCTAAACAGCTAAAAATACGACAAAAGAAATTTTATTTTTGGAACGGAAAGATGAACCTGTTAGTCGTTAAATGGGCAAACAGATTAGCTTTATTGTACGAAAAAATCAATTTTCTTGTGTATTTGTAAATTAGGCAAAGAGGACATCTGGTAATCATTTCGTCAGAAATTTTTATATGAATTTGCTTTCGATTTTGAAAAGAAAACACAAATTGCAGAACAGTTGACCTACACATATAAGTCTATTGTCTCCGTTCTGATAGCCATGGGTTAGATGGCCCAATGCCACTCCAGACGAAAATAGTTCAATAAACATCGAGTTACAAAAAAGTTTCTAGCAAACTTAGCCGATTAACGTCAGAGCAAAAGCAACAGTGTCATTTGGTTCAAATTTGGTTCATGAGCATTTTAAATTTTAAAAATCATCATGAATGTGAAACTACCAATCTATTAAATAATTTTTAATATTTACGTATGGGAAAAGATGGTTTCGATGAGGGAACGTTCAATAATGATGTCACGCAAAAAATGACTTTTTACAACCCCCCCCCCTTGTCATGTTTTTTGTATGGACCTTCAAATTTTTTGCATGGATGGTCACGTTTTCCCCACACCACCCCCTCCCCCATACTGCGTGACATCATTATTGAATCTTCCCTGATATTGCTTTCCAAAGAGGCACA
>JASCZW010018767.1:0-14808 GCA_034211315.2 Aedes japonicus | reverse complement strand
ACAGCTTAATCATCACGTTGTGAGGGTGATAGTCATAGGTATAGGTTTGTTTTTACATTGTGGATCGCATTATTGTACGCCTTGAAGTCAGCAGCCAGGATACGCCCATTATCCGTGACGCTCACTCCTGTACGTGAAACAGAACGGATGGCGTGTGCCGGAGATGACCATATTCTGCATCTCGGTCCAACATGCAGCGGACTCGGCGAAGTGTGTGGCGCTGCCAGTGCCACCGGAGCTGCTACCAGACCTGCACGAAGCTCCTTCCTCCGAAACCACCTCCCCAACCGCTTAACCCGGCACACGACCTTACACGATGGAATGCCCGAAGCATGAGAGCTACATGTAGTTGAATCTCGGTTGGATGTTAGTAAGAGCTGGACACCTCGATCTCGTCCGGAATCTTTCGGTACGGCAACACAAGCTTGCGTTTCCAAACAGAAGTGCTCCTGTCCACCCATCCCGAAGTCTCCTTCGATAATATGATGTGCTTCCAGGAAACCCTTCTTCTATATCTTCCGGGACGATGCCCTTCGGATATCCTGGATAAAACGATTCTCTTCGATGGCATCTTCGATCGTAACAATGATCGGCGTCAACTCTCTCGTACACCACTTTAACCTTCCGGAGCTGCTTTCCTCGGCAATGGATTGTTTATCAGCCACGGTGGAACCAACGATCTGACCTTGACTGGTGACCAAGTCTTTCCAGAATAAGAATTCATCATGGAATACAGGTCTACAGGCATTCTGCTTAGATCTGCTGCCGAGAAAAATCTTTGAACTCCTTCCATCGCTAAAGCATCCGAAGTCTCGATCGAAAGTATCTTTGCGTGCGCCTTGATACTGGTGACAAATGCCAGATAGAGTTCATTGCTGTGCTTTGGTATATCGTCACAGTAAACTGCTTCGCCGGTGACTTGTTTGAATGCAGAAGCATGAGCTTTGGGTCTTCGGATCGGATCAGTGATGGGTTGGTCTGTTGATACCTTTTCGAAGAGTTGCGCACTTTTCGGAACCAATGTGTGGAAGGTTTCACCGCCGCTTCTCTCAGATCGTGTACGGGCTCATGGATATTGACAACTAACCCTGATAGTGCATCACTTTTAGATAGATATTCCTTAAAAAATAAAGTCAGGGTCAACGACCTACGGTAGAGAATCATCCCTCCCGGATTGCTAGGACTCAGGGGAAGCTCTTCAATCAACAGTTCTTGTGCCAGTTCGACTAGTTTGCTATCCCACTTCTTTCCAATCAGTGCGTTGCCACACTGAAAATTTATTTTCGTTAATTAGCTTTCACGCGTTTCGTAAACATGGATTTTGTACACAGAACAAATGTCTCGTATATTGTATGAAACATTCATAATGCTTTTCATCTGGTGAAATGCTTTAATTACACCTTTTTGTAAGATGCACGAAATGACTTTCGTGAACTCCAGCCAATCGCTGTTTCTCTTCTATACCGTACTCATGCATGATAGTGTTGCTGCTGGTATGAGCGGTAATAATTTATCCATCTCAAAATAAAAATTAAAGCGCTGTCGAGAGCTTTAAATTCATACTCATTAATCAAACATGTTCTCACTAGTCAGCGTGGCCTTGTAAGATCAACCACGGATTCAGAATCATCACTTTCCAAATATTCAGGTCGGGCCCCTTGTCAGAAACATTAAAAAACAAACGCTGCATAACTCCACGTGGTTGCGTTTTTTGTCAATTACATTTTGAGTCGATAAAGTAGATCTGTCAGTTCGTCATGCAACCACCAGAGAGACGTTTCTTTTCAATTTGTGATCAAATATTCGTAGCTCTTTGTGTTGTTTTCGTACAATATACGAATGTTCTTTCTGTGTCAACAAAACTTCGTGCTTTTGACAGTTGCGCGTGTACCATTAATTACGAATGTTTCTTCATAAAAAGAACAAATCAGTTTCGTTGCAGAAAACAACGAATGGATTTGTGAGTATTACCTTCGATTTTGTAATATGTGTGTGTGTGCAATCTAACACTCATTGGCCGGCAATGGTATTATGGAAGAAATCTGTTTACTACAATCTTTCAAGTGACCATTGGAAACAGCTTTAATCCGGGAGCTAGAAAGTCATAGCTCTACTGCAGATCTAGCTACCCATTTCAGAATGCCTGGAGAGTCACGCCCATTCTGAGGATACTTTCGCATACAATAAGCCCCGCATGTAAACATTACCGATATCATTCGGATAAGGGCACTGCAACACACTTCCAGATTTGGAAATGTTATATTTCCAAACCAGGCACGTATTTGGTATTATTTGAAAATAAGGATATGTTAGGTTATATATTATATAGTTATAGTCCGATACATCTCACCCATGGCCGCTTCCTTAATTACACTCGCTTGATCATTCGTAAACATAGAAATTCTCGACATTGATTCGTAATTAATTTCATGCACTCGCGACTAAATAAGCCCGTAAGATATGCACGCAGGTGAACGCATCTGAAATGTGGCAGCCTTTCACGCACGCATGTGGATTGTCTTCGTTTGCTGCTTCTGACCAGCAAATGGCCGTTTTCTACATGCACTGGTCTTCTTTTTTTTCACTTCACACTCTGCCAATAATCAGATCCCCGCTATGAGGCGACTCTATAACGAACTTCAATTCTGCTAATAATCATCGATTCACTCAAAGCGGACAAACACTCAAACTTGATAATTTATGTCCGGATTTCACAATACTACCACTAATGAACAAAACTAAGCTGATGTAACTCTTCTTCCGGGTGCGGGAGCGAAGAACAAAAAAAAAAACAAAAAATGTGGAAATGTTAGCGACACCCACACATTTCGGGATGGAATCGGTTGTAGTCACTACGTCTTTCCCAAAGCACGCCTATATTTAATGATTTCACTGTTAGTTAGAGTTAAATTACGAATTATTGTTTGATTTATTTTTCACGAAAACGACGCACAGAAACAAAACACGTCAGTTTCAAAGCACGGCCTCTTCGATTTTGTAATATAAACTAAAATTTACTTTCAGTGCAGTTTTCATGGCCAATACAGTAGTTCGAGCCATTCCACCGAACGATAGATGAGCCTGCTCAACGACATTAGTTGCCGGGTTGAACTTTATGTTGAACGCTCCATTGACAATGGCGATGTCGTCATCCCGAATTCCGTTTTGCTTGTTTGTAGGCGATTAAGTGTTGGTCAGCGCCTGTTTTCTGGATAAGAATTGACACGAGTACTTCTTCGGGCCGAATAACGTTCTTACGATATCCAGTGAAGAATCCATCTCCCATGTGAACCTTGCGAACTCCACCATCCAGGCTGGCAACTTCCAATCTAAGAGATATATGAGAATAAATTTAAGTATTTTCTCAAAGCGAATCAACCATTACTATACTCACTCATTACCAGCGGCGGTGAAGATTGGATTCAAAACTGAAATCGGACTGCCAGATTTCACCACCGAAGCCATATTTCTGATCTGCTTTCCAGCGAACCAATGCAACATATCAACGACCGCTTTGAACAAGCGAGTTTCATGTTCCGGCTGTGTGCTGATTTTTTCCCGCAAAACTCGCTCCATTTCCATTAAGGTTACAGACGATCCTACTTTCAATCCTTCTTCGAGCTTCTCAATGCAATTCAGTTCTTTGATCTGTGCCAGAGACACGAACACCGGGTATTCAAAGTTCTTGAACTTCTTTTCAACACCCACTTCCGTATTTCCGACAATGTTTTTTGCTTCAGAGTGACGCCTTTTGATAGTTAGGAAATGCTCTAGCTTGGTAGGTCGATACCAGTTAACGCTAGATGTCCAGAAAACAACCGAATCGGCGTCCAGCTTATTGGAAAGCTTTAACTCAGGAGGAAAAATTGATTCTTGGGAGGGATCGAACGGTGCAAATTCACTTGCCTCAAAAGCTTGTCATCTACTTCAACTCCACAACCATTGGGACTCTCCGTTAAAGTTCTTGCAACATTTGTCACCCATAGTGCAAACTTCATTCTGGCTAACACCAAATTCCTGTGTAAATGTTTTGTATCCCTCGATAATTGGTCTATAACCGGTGCATCGACAAAGATTTCCTTGGAAAGCCACTTCCAGTTCCTTCATCGAAGGCACCGAAGAATTTCTCAGCTGATCGTACATTGACACGGCGATTCCTTGCGTGCAGAATCCACACTGCGATCCGTGGGCTTCCTTCCACCGTGGTAACGGCCATTCCGTGGACGCCACAAACCGGCGTAAGACACTCATCAGGAGGATGCCCAATATCCGTTCTTGACAGGAGACAATATCTTTTTATGAAACCAAACATAGAAATCCTTGGTGGATTTAATCATCCTGTTTGTTGAAACCAGTGTTAAAAAATTGTAGTTCGCCTATTATAACCTATTCTAATCAGCGGACTAATGGTCTTTTCAGTTGAAAACATCAATAAAATGAAGCATAAAATGGCATTCCTCGAGCAATGCATTCAACTTGAGCTTGGCAATTTTTTGATTTCGTTGCTTGGTTGCTTACTAAGATAGTTGGAGTCCACTATAACCTTCATGTTTAGTGATTCATTATACCATCTCTAAACCTAGAAAACTTTTTAACAACAAACATGTTGAAAATGAGCTTGGGCAACTTCTATTTTCTAGTGTGTCCCAGAAAAATACATGCACGGTTTCTACACGAAACTCCATCGACCTGTTATTCGAACAAGAGTAATAAATAATAATACCAACTCGTTTGCCATATAATTCATAAACAAATACCAAATGCCATATAATTCATAAACAAAACATTAACCTAACTGTTTTCCACCTCGAACATTTCTCCTAAATTCAAACAAAAGCTGATCTAAAGAACTGAGAATAATTTAAGCGTAAATCAACAAATCAACATATATTGGTATTGTTACTCCTGCTGAAGAAAGACCCATTTTCACACAAAAAAAGGGATCTACCCATTGAAGGAGTAGATCCTCTTTTTAGTGAGCCAAATGTCTAAACCAGAAATGAAAATATCAATCAAACAACTAATCCCATCATTGCGTAAATGATTCTTACCGTGAAGATGTACACCCTTCTTGTTTTAATACTTTGAAAATAGGCGAAAAGTCAGAATACGCCATGGAAAGAAAGAGAGCCATGAAAAAAGTTCCTCAAAACAAAACCACTCGGCCCATCTAACCCCACTGGCCCCTATTTGAAAACAACATTCCGCAATCGGCCAAGTGTACCGCCCCCTTTCCATCGTTGTCGTCGTCGTCGTCGGCGGTGCATCGCGCGGTTATCGCAAATAGGAAGTCGAAGGTCGTATTGCGTTTCATCAAATCTAAACGGCCGACCGGTGCGGGGAAGCATGATTGCCCCTCCAATCGACAATTAAGCCGATCAGTTAGAGAGCCGGGGTTTAGCTCTCTAGTCTACTAGGCTGATTGACGTCAGCTGCTCTGAGCCATGCAATTTGTTTTTGCTCACACTTTTATTTTTTGTACCCCAAGTCTGCTCTTATCAGCTGTGCTTGAGCTCTGTTTTGCTTAAAGTATGTTGAAGCGATGATAACTGTGTGTTTTTTTTTATTAGCTAATTGTAAATGGAAATTGCAACTCTGTGCCGGTATCGGCTGGCGAAGGCTTGAAGGCAGTGCGTGTTCAGTGCTGAAATAAGATAAGATTCCAAGCGAAGAGAAAGTTCTAGTAAAGGTGATTACCTTTGCTCAAAAACAACCTCCATTGTGTACGTTGAGCCAATCAGAGTTTTCGGTCGTGTCAAAACAGAGGATTAATATTGAGTAAACGCAATCTAAGCTTTTCGGCCAAATTGCAGATTGTCAAATGTAGATCCATCTGTCAACAAACCCACCACCGGTGAAAAGAGGGAGGGGGGGGGGTCAGTCGAAGAGTGATCCAGTATCTCTGCTTGCAATCTGTGAGCGAGGGCAAATATTGACCGTTGATAACACGGCCAAGTCATCAGAGCGTCTCTCACGCGGTCGTCTGCTGATCGGCCATTAAACAATCCGTTCGGTCGCACACAGCAGACGCACTTGGTTCGCGTGAATTTCCCATTCACTGTGCCTTATCGCTCGTTCTAGACACAATTCGTATACAATTTTGTTGAATAATATCGCGGCAGTACAGGAGGTGTACCTCACCCAGGCCACCGCCGGGTGTGACCAATCACTTACTTCGTGCAAGCTGCGCGGTATCTTATCATGGACCGAGCCAAGTTTGTAGTAAATATGAACCGGAAAGAATAACAAAACCCAAAGCACAAACATGCACATTTGGACAGAAGCAGCAGCAGCCAGTATGTGATTGTGGACGCGTTATCTTTTGTTATCTTAGAAAATACCCAATTTGTCGCCCTCGAATGTACGAGATAGCCGGCAAGGTGTTGCGTCATGATCACTCACCCACTGCCGGTTCGAGGATTCCATTCGAAGTTTCCACTGCTGCTGCTCCGAGGATGATCTGGTAAATACGCACGTGGACTGGATAGTAGCACTCGTTAATGCGCAGATTGATTGAGTATGTCATATAACCTAACGGGGAAAAAACTTTCCGTGAATTTCTCAAGAGCTTATTTACTCGTTGAATTATCTTTCAGCAACTAGAATTTTCCGAACAACCGCGCCCCTTCGTTTGTTTTCGATAAGATAACAAACCGGATTTAACCAGTGGCTATGCGTCATGATGTGGTATCGTGTCTGTTCAAGGGAGAACACGAGCCATACGCCTGGCATTGTTTTGTGTGACCCAGTTTTGTCAACTAACAACATTACAAGTTTACAATCTATTTTGAAACACAATGCGCAGTTATTTCCTTTTGGATTAGCATCACAGTACGTTTTGATCCCGGAAGGTAAAAACATTCAACATTAGTTTCTATCATCTACTTTTTTAATTTCAAAAACTTGGGAAAAAAATTCCCACCTCCTTGTGCATAAGGTTGGTAAAGCCTGTCCACGTTAAATTTCGGACACCAAAATAATAGCTCAACAAAACATTTACACATACTTCAACAAAACCGATTGTTATATCTACATTAAAAAACAATTGATTAAGATGTTAATCCTTCTCTCTGTAAAATTTTCGAACATTCTGTGGTACATCCGCCATCAGATTCCGTACAGTTCCTCAGATACGCCCATCGTGGTGATTCTCCATCTTCTCTTAACTAGAGTCCAGTACTTCTCTATTGCAGGGCTGGTAGCGGATTTATGGATAAATAATAGTGACTTTAGTGACTAAAATAACAAAAATAGTGACCAAATAGTCACTAAAAAGTGATTTCCAAAGTTTAGTATTTTTTCAAATCTTTTATACACACTGTACTTATACAGTAAAAAGGAATTAAGTGTTCACCCCTGTTTGCAAAAATGCATAAAACTGCGGCGCAGTATAAGTTTTTGGGTTTTTTTTTTGTAAAAAGCCTGTAATCAAGCAACTTTTTTTTAATCTAATTTTGGTGAAGACAAGTCCATACGCACGATCGATACGCCTTTTAGCATGGCATGTGCTAGAATTACTTCTGAAATATCCTAATTCTCAATCCCGTTTTTGAGCCGTTGCCATGTGAAGCTGTTTTCACTACCTTAATCACCTTAGGGTATTTAAGCTCACCTACATCCGTTTTCTTAGTAAACAACTGGTTCCAATACTCCTCAATTCTGTACTCTGTACTCAAGGTCAGCACCTAGCATTTTAACAAGTTCACGCAGACTGAATAAAAATGTACACTGTCTTGGGCAAATTTGTTTTCCATCAATTTTTCTATCTGGAAAATAATAAAAAGCATATGAGTTTAACCCTTAAAGGTGCAGGACAGACTTTTTATTTTGAAAACGCTATATCTCAAAGATGTCTTAACCTTTCCAGTTTCAGAAATTTTCTTGCAAATAATGTCTACTAGCAGTGTTTTGTTCGCACATGTTGTGTATATAAGCGATATGAGTGGCATTACATTGGGCTTGGTTGAACTAATGTCAACGAACTATCTAAACTCCAGCACAATTTGTAGAACCTAAAATATTTTATATGGAAGGAAATAGACTATTTTCCATTCGTATAGTCTCTTAGAGCCTGTTCTGGATATTCTGCATTACTAAGGCCAATGGGTCACATGGTTGATGTAGTAGATCATTTGATCTGAACTCCAGGCAGATTCGGAGAACATAGGATAACTTATATGCAGACAAATAGATTTGTTTTTATGCACACAACCTCCGTGAGTCTGTTTGAATATGCTTCTTCCATAAGAACTATATTATAGCTCTGGTTGATTCAATAGATTTTATGACTTGAACTCCACAACGATCTGGAGCACCTAGTATAACAAATATGAATCGAAATGTGTCGAAAACGATGCGCACTGGGACTATAAATCAGTGAAGATATCATACAATGTTAGGGACATTACATAAACCTTGGTTGAACTAATGGCAATGAACTATCAGAATTCCAGCACAATTTGGAGAACCTAGAACATCTTATATGAAGGTAAATATATTACAATCTCTTTGTATGGCTTTTTTGAGTCTGCTTTGGTATGCTGCGTTGCTAAGGACAGTAGCCCAGTCATGGTTGATCTAGTAGATCATTTGACCTGAACTCCAGGACAATTTGGAGAGACTTGAACGATGGATATGAATGGAGATGGATGGCAGATAATAATTTCACTCTTTTTGAACATTGTTGCTTTGTAGGTCTTTTGCTCACGTGTCATACAGATATCGTCCATGATTAACATTCCAAGAGTGTTTGGACGACCTAGAACATCCCGAAAAAGATGTATATACTCAATTGTATACATTACATGTTCCATTTGTGTAAAAAACTTACTAAAAACCATAAAACCATTTATTAAAAAAAAAAGTGAAAAACCAAAACAATTTCAATATCATGATGAATAATACCCTCAGAGCCACTTAGTTTCAGCCACGAAAAGAAGGGTGGATGAGCTGGAGGAGGGTACATATATTCATAATTTATAACAACCATTCCCCTTGATTTAAGTGAAAGTTTTAACTGGAAAGGTTAAGGCTTCGTTGAGATATAGCGTTTTCAAAATAAAAAGTCCGTCCTGCACCGTTAAGGGTTAAGACCTAATTGACAACCTAGAACCAGGAAGAAACAATAAATGCCTCATTAATAATGTAAAACGTACAGTATTCAAGTACATATGCATACGTATTGTTAGATTCTCGTTGATAAACCTTATATATTTTTGTATCTTTCTGAGAGGTTTTATCCAAAATGTACTTGAGTTCATAACTTCAGATCTACAGTTGTAACAGTAGCATTTAGAGCTAAATAAGGTTATGATATGTATTCAAACTTATTGAATGATCTTTTTAGAAGCAAAGTCATTATTTGATGGCTTTATGATGTTCTAGGTCATCCAAACTGTCCTTGAGTTCAGAACATAAGATCTACAGTAGTAACTATAGCTTTTTGGGGTATACAAAGTTACGCTACGTAAATAACCATATTCAATTAATATTTTCGAGCGTAAAATAACCTCATTAGAAAAACGGGGATGGTCTGACTAAACAGTCCTTGAGCGCAGAACATATGATCTACAGATGTAACAGTAGGTGTTTAGAGTGTGCAAAGGAACAATATGTATTTAACAATAATGACTGAATAGTGTCGAATGCCAACATACATAATGCGACAATCTTGGAATATTCTAGGTACTGCAAACTGTCTATTCTAGGTACTCCAAACTGTCCTAGGAAATAGTAGTTTTTTGGGCTATACAAAGTTAAGTCACGTATTCCAGTGTATTCAGTGAATATTTTAGAACGTAAAATACACAAGAAGATAATCTTGGAATGGTCTAAGTGATCCAAACTGTCTTGGCATTCAGACCCTAAAATTTACAGTTGTGACAGTAAATTTTAGGCTATTCAAAGTTACTAAAAATAGTCAAACATATTCAATTAACATTCTTAAAGTCAAAACACATTATAAATCAAAGTGACACGTTGCAAGTTATCCAAGCTATCCTTGAGATCAGAACATACAGGACCTACAGTTCTAACAAAAGCTGTCTGGGCTATGCAAAGCTACGATATGTATTGAAACATATTCATTGAATATTTTTGAAGAACAACAGACATTATAAGATAATCTTCGGATGTTCTAGGTTATCCAAACTTTTCTGGAATTCAAAACAAAAAATCTACAGCTGTAGCTTAACATCTACAGCTTTTTGGACTAAACAAAGTAACAATATGTATTTGACCAAAATAAGTAATGATGTTTGTCAAAAGCAGATAATTTCTCGTCTCCATGCGAAGCTCTTGGAGTGGACGGTAATTTATTGCTAGAACGAATAGAAATGAAGAGAAAGTGTATTGATAGTTCCGTATAGGGCAACGGCAGGCTTTGAAATTGAAAGATACAAGTTTGAAAACGAGCGGAGGGCATTGAGGGCGAATCAGGCACATAACCCTTTACCATACTACCCAATGCAGGGTAGGCAAGGGGGAGGATACCCCTTGACTGGTAAACGGTTATGCAACCGATCGTGACTCTTGTACTACCTATTGATTTGATCTGGTTCTAGCGATTTGTCCCTCTCCCAATACTGCCTCACACGGGTTGAGAAATTATCTCCCGCTGTTGGGTTTATTTTTAGCATGCACCGCATATTTCATACATTTGTTCTTCTCGTCATACTATTACTTATAGATCTCGGAGAGAACGACGGTGAGTGGTGCAAATACTGATCCCCACCAGTATGAGTTAATGGATTATGGGCTTTCTACACTTTGATTGTTGTTTTTTTTGTATTCTCCCCTGCGCGGAGTACCTCCTAGAGCTTCGTATGGAGACGAAAAATTATCTGCTTCTGTCAAACTTTATCAAAGATCGTTACTTTTTTTTTACTTTTTACAATCGACGGTACGAAAAAAGTGACTTTAGTGACCATATTCCGAAAAATTGTGACTATTAGTGACTTTTGGATGCAAATAGTGACTTTTTAGTGACTAGACTCAAAATAGTGACCAAGTCACTAAAAAGTTATCTGCTACCAGCCCTGCTTTCGGGTGAAGTTCCGAACAGTTCAATGGATTGGCTGCTTTTAGCACATATTTGACCTCTTGTACCTTATACCATTCCAGAACGGATTTTGCAAAGTGATAAGAGTGCCAGTAGAGACGAAACCTATAGATTTTCGACCACAACTACGTATGGCATGCCAAATCAAACACTTCTTCGAGAATCTTGCAAACCTTCTTTGTTCGGAAATGCTCGGCAACGGCGTACCTTTGCATTGCGGTATAAAAAGCCAGACCCGGAAGCTGTCTAAAGTCTTCGACGACGTCTGTTTCGTCGTCCATTATGATAGAGGAGAACAGTACTAAATGCACTGGTGGGGGTAGAATGACCCACTCAGTAAATATATCTCAAATCTTTAAAACTATAGATTTAATGGAATTGAATTTTATCAAATTTTATATAAAACAGCATAACTCATAATTTGGTAGTAGGCTAAAGCACTATATACACCAAATATGAACAAAGTTGAAGAAATTGTCCCGACTGTTACTCACATGTAAATAATAGTGTTATTCAAATAAGTTTAACAAGCGTTAATATCCATAGTTTATAATAAATCCACTTCACATATATCGCACCAACAAAACATCAAGATAGTGTCAAAACTTCACTATAATTCCACGTATTTTCATAATATTTAGAGCATGCGAAGAGCAAAGCTATGAAACTAAAACTGGGGCAGAACGCACTGGTGTCTTTAGTAGTATACGTCTACAAGCTAAGAAAAAAATACTCAGTGGAGCGGTTAAATGTATGAAGCCAATGTTAGGTATACAAAACTTACTTCTGGTAAAATTCTACCCAAAAGTAAGTAATTTGAACCCAATGGTAGATAAACACAAATAAACCCAACGTGCTACCCACATTTAACTGCTCCTTGGGTACTTTTTTCAAGCGTGTATATAATGAGGAGTTGGCAACATATCACAACGTTTTGCGCAACGTCTTTATTCTATAGCCATTGGCTGCTTGACAACCAAACAGAGCTAAGAGGACGTGGCGATATGTTGCAACTTTACACCTCTAATGAGTAACTTTTTATAGCTGTGTTTTTAACTTTTACAAGGGTGCATGCTATCCCATTAATGTGGTGCATAATATACCAGTGCACTATGGTACGAATGGACAAATTTCGCGACAAAATTCGATAACTCGAAAACCATTAACTTTTTTTTTATGAAAATGTTTATATTTTTATATTAATCCATCTCCTTTTTTTAATAAAAAAACATATCACAGGCAAACAGACATACTATATCGAACATTTGACACTACAAATCATCGTCACTAACACACCTGCGCGTTCTTTTCAGCACACTGTGAGGGATGATTAAGCTGAATAGATGGCGGTAGTGTGTTAACGTTAAACGTAAGAAAATCGAGTATACGCGCTATTTGTGGCGATATTACCAACTAAGAAACATTTGAAGGGGATGTTCAATGCGTAATCGATGAAAGAAACTGCAAATGTTATGTATGTATGTCTGTGTTAACACATTCACATTTGTTTACTTACATTTATTTACATCATTTTATGTACATTTTTCTAATTTTATTTATGTATTTACATTTGCAAAGTTTCATTAAATTAAAATATCTACAATTCTGTACAAGCGTAAAACCCTCTAAATCATATGAATAAAAAGTTGAAAATTTCATTATCAGTATAAAAGGACCAACCTAGTCACCACCCAAATCAAAAGATAGATCTTATTTTTAAATTAAATCTCCAGAAAACATCATCTGTCTAAAGTTAATGGTTTTGAGTTATCGATTTTTGTCGCGAAATTTGTTCATTCGTACCATAGTGCAGTGTTGTGGTCGTCTTAACCCAATTTTAGGGTGCATATTGAGCAATAAAGCAGGCGTTTTACCCTGAAGTCGTCGTGGCATCATATTGGAAAAAGGTTTAAAATATCATGAAAAACCATCGTTTAGAATTAAATTATGATCTACAACGAAAACATTGCAATGCACCATACTCAATAACTTATTCCTATATTTCCAGCTTTCAATTACCTATAAATTCACGATATTGCTATAAACGGTGCATTTTGTACCATCCTCCCTACAAGAAAATGTTTGCAAAAAATTGGTGGAAAGCTCTTTAGCACGACTTTTTGCTACAAAAAATGTTGCTTGTCATCACGGTTGGGCACCTTTTTCACTTGGTACGCCTTCAGCCCTTGCCTCTGTTTCGCTTTTTGTACGTATTATTTTGACTTCCCAGATAACCAATAAGCATTAGCATATGCAATAAATCAACCTTAAATCTGCGTTTTATATGCGACAAGCATTATATTAGCATTATATCGGCATTTTGAATGCTAACTGTTTTAAAGTTGAATTTCCCATGCAATTTAAATGCTTGTAGCCTGTAATAAGCATTTCGAATGCAAAACAGCATTAATGAAGCACTATTATAGCATTGCAGTAAAGCAGCCGTATATTGGGCCAAATGCGGTATTTATCTAGCATTTTTAAGGTGGCTTAATTGCTTGATAGCTTTGGAACTGCTTATTGGTTACCTGGGTTCCCAACTTGGCGAACCACATTTCGCACAGAAGGATTAGGAGTTTTCTCAATAATGGCTACCCCTTTCTTGTCGGGAGCATACTTTTCGATTTGTTCCACTTCCAACCTTCCGATCCACAGTCAAACACAAAACACGGTACTTTGCGTTAGTTTTAGTTTCTTGGCAGATAAGTTTAACTTAGCTTAGCTTGACTGACTGCACGTATCAATCGGTTGGTACTCCGTGATTGATCAGAATCAGTGAAATTGTCCAATGAATCAACTGAATGGGGCTGGTAGTAACCGGCCATTCTACCTAGTCACACGTTTAAGTCACTCAATTTCGACAATAATCAGTTTGGGCGCCGGTCGCGTCCTGCAATCAGGTGGACATAGGGAAGGAAAGTTAGTGTGACCTTTGCTGATTAGGGATCGTGTTTACCTCTCGCATCCCCACAAAGGGAATTTCACGGTGTTTTGTGCAGTGAGTCAAAAGTTATTCCAGATTGAAGCGAGAGAGGAGAAAAATTCTGCACACCTATCGCGATAATCTAACGTGGTTGCGATAAAAATCGCAAAATCGTTGAAAAATCGCCAAATCAATCGTACGATGCGCTCAAACGTTTCAGGAGCGAAAGAGCGTGGATCAAGTGCCTCAGCGTAAGCGTCGTAGTGGAATATATGACCGCAAGCTGAACCAGAAGGTGTTGAGTACCGTCAATGAAATTGACAAAAATACGATCTAATCGCAGTACCGTTCGAAGAATTCGTTTGCGAACAGGATATCGTTCTTATCGAGCCAGCAAGCAACCAAACAGAACGTTGAAGCAAAGTTTCGTCACCAAAACTCGAGCTCGGAAATTGTACCAGCAGGTTTTGACGAAGTACCAAGGATGCCTGCTCATCGACCATGAAACCTACGTCAAAATAGATTTCGGAGCTCGGAGCCAAAAATTCTACATGGCGACGGCACGAGGAGATGTTTCTGCGAAGTTTAAGTTTGCTTTAATGGACAAATTTGCCAAAAACCTGATGATTTGGTGCGAACATGGCAAGTGGAGCAAGGACCAAAGTGTTCGAACAAGACGATGGATTTGAAGCTGTACAAGGAAAAATGCCTTCAAAACCGCGTACTACCTTTTATTAAAGCCCATAAAGATCCCGTGAAGTTTTGACCATATTTGGCGAGTTGCATTACAGCCGGGAAGCCATCCAGTGGTATCGCGATAATAACG
>JASCZW010018766.1:0-14874 GCA_034211315.2 Aedes japonicus | reverse complement strand
ATTTTTGTATCATGTAGGGTTTGGATTTAATCGATCAGACTGTCTGATACCCACGATGAATTTGTCGAGACAAAGTACTAGCGCCAGCACTGTATATTTTGGAAAACCTGAGGAAGTGAGTTTTGAGTGCCCGCAATTGAAAAAGTCTCCTTTCCAAGGGAACAAACAATTTAGATAATACGAAAACTGTCCTTGAATAAAAAATGAAACATGTGAAAAACCATGTACATAAAATCGAGGTAAAATGTCCATAAAATCGAAGTACATAAAATCGAGGGTACATACAATCGAGGGTTCATAAAATCGAGCTATACCTGTATTTCGAAATCAAACAACCAGATAGGAGCTACCAACACAGAATATATTACCATTGAGGTTGCCATTCAAAATGAAAAACTGATGATAACTGCTTTTTACAATCCTCCTGAAATTGACTGTTCAAATACAATGGAGTACTTACTGTCTACTTATGGTTTTTCCTATAAGTATGTTTTCTTTATGGGCGATTTCAACACGAATCTGTTAAGTAGTCTTTCAGCTAAGTCTGCCAGACTTCGTAGCCTGATGACTACTCATTCCCTAAATAGCTTAGGTAATGAACCCACGTTCTTTCACAGAAATGGAGCGTCGCAATTGGATTTAATCTTAACGAATGAACCATCAAAAGTGTTGAGATTTAGCGAAATTGAAGTACCTGTATTATCCAACCACGACTTAATTTTTGCATCCCTTGATTTCAGTTTCATACCTTCTCCCAAAATGATCGAATATCGTGATTAGCAATGCCATGCAAATTGATTCGTTGGTGGAAGACTTAATTCAGCTGACTGGAGTACTTTTTATCGAATTGATGACTCTAATTTGCAGTTGGAATTTTTGAACAATGTTTTGACCTATCTTCATGACGCGTTTGTACCAGTCAGAATTGTTTCAAGTTATAAAAAGAAAAATCCTTGGTTCAATCCAATCATAAGTAGAGCCATCGTGAATCGTGATTTGCTATATAAAGAATGGAAAATCAATAATAATACTAATATAAACATTGAGTTAAAAAAAGCTCGAAATCAGGTAAATAAGCTTATACGTAATGCAAAGCAAAGTTATTTTGCTTCTCGTCTCGACTCGAAAATGCCGAAAAAATTATGGAGAGATCTTAAAACGCTTGGAATTGGACGAACGATGCCTGGAACAGCAAATAATTTCACTGCTGATCAGATAAACTGGACCTTCAGTAATAATTTTACTAGAAGTAATATTTCATTATCAGGTTCCATGGGTTCAAACGAACTGTATCACGATTCTTTTTATTACGATAGAATTAGTCAATTCGATGTTATTAAAGCTTTGAACTCTATTAATTCAAACGCTATTGGAGTCGACATGTTACCTGTGAAATTCTTAAAAGCAATTTGTCCTCTTTTGATTGAACTTTAACACATTTATTCAATACTATTGTCACGACAAGTGTTTTTCCGATGCTTGAAGAAATCAAAAATTATTCCAATTAAGAAAAAATCTAGTTTAAACACGTTAGAAAACTTGCGGCCGATCAGCATTCTCTTTGTGCTTTATCTAAAAGTATTTGAGAAGATTGTTAAAATGAACATTTGCGATTACATAAACAGAAATAATCTTTAAACCAGTTTCAGTCTGACTATCGTAAAAAACACAGTACTAAAACGGCTATGCTGAAGATAATTGACGATATTGGTCTAGTACTTGACAGAGGCCGCCCAGTTGTTCTCATCCTATTGGATTTTTCAAAAGCATTTGACACTGTGTCACATGAAATGTTATACCATAAACTGAGATCAAATTTTGGGTTTTCCGTTCATGCTTCAAATTTGATTAAGTCTTATTTAAGCGAGTGAACACAGGCTGTTTTCAGTGATGGAGTTCTATCTCGATTTCTTCCTGTAACATCTGGTGTTCCCCAGGGCTCTATTCTGGGGCCAATTTTATTTTCTTTGTATCCAATCCAACTTCGGATGGGATAAATATGTATTATCGCAATGTGGCAAAATTTATGCTTGCTTACGTTTGCTTTACATTACTTCATCATTGCTCAGAACAGATATAAAGATAAAGTTATTCAAAAGTCTGATTTTTCCCTATTTTTTGGCATGTGATTTTATACTTGATGGTGTATCCGTTCTTACTTTTAATAAATTAAAGGTTGCTCTAAATTCATGTGTGCGTTATGTATTTAATCTGAACAGGTTTTCAAGTGTTTCTCACCTGCAGCATCTTCTAATAGGATGTCCATTGGAAAACTTTAGCAAGTTGCGTTGTTGTTTATTCTTGCATAGCCTCAATAATACGAAGCAACCTGGTTATCTACACAGCAAATTGCAAACAATGCAAAGCAATCGGTCCATAAAATTTATTTTGCCCAGACATCGAACGTCGAAGTACGGGAACTCATTTTTCGTGCGAGTGTAGCTCACTGGAATTTTTTACCCAATAGTCTAACTAATGTCGATTCGTACACAGCATTTAAGAGGGGATGTACAGAGCATTTTAATTAAGTAGTTTTGTTTTTGTTTTTTTACTCAATTAGTTTATAATCGTTTATTGTTTTTGTGTGGCGCTTCTTCAAGAAAATCAATGTAACAATGAAAAGACATATGTCTTAAGTTACGAAATATAAATAATTAAATAATAATAATAATAATAATAATAATAATAAATCTGATGTAAAAATAATTCTTAAAATCGAATGCAGTGTTTGCATTCACCGTACGGGTCGGCGAAGGAAGATATCAAGCTGAACAATGCATTAGGTCCTAAGTAACATGGAAAGATTCTCTCATTAACTTTTTCTTTGATTAATAATTAGTTTATTAAACGATTTGTTGATGAATCCTAGAGGGTTTGAGTTGTTTAGTGGAATACCTGTAACTAGAAATTAGAAGAAAAATTAGTATCTTCCATTTAATTCCAACTACCTTTGCTTATCTTCGACAGATACGCGTATTTCGTCTACAATGTGCAGACTTCTTCAGTGTCTCGTACTAATAACTCGACATTTCTTCTAATTTCTAGATTTGCTGATGTTTTTGACGTATTGGATTCTTTATTAAAATTTGTATTACCATACTGTGTGTTAAAAATACTTGAACATGTTTTTACATAGCCGTAGGAACGCAAGGAGAAAGTCAACAAAGTCTCAATGTTACTTAGGATCTAATGCATTGTTCAGCTTGATATTGCTAATTTTGTCCAATATCTCCGTCTGCTGAGTTGTTCACCTGGAGTGAGCCTCTCTATTCGATCCCCAGAGATGTTAGCATAAGAAATATTGTTTTTCACTAAGTTCATATTACTCGGAGCTGAAATCAAGCTGAACATTGCATTAAGTCCTAACTAACTACACTTTATATTACCGTACTGTGTGTTGAAAACACTCGAAAGTGTCTTTACATAGCCGTAGCAATACAAAGAGAAAGTCGACAAAGAGAGTCTCTCAATGTTACTTAGGAGCTAATGCATTGTTCAGCTTGCATTATTGGTTCTTTGCGATTTATTTACTTTTCTCACGTGCAGTGAATCAAACATTATTATTTCATGTTTACACAGGTTGCTATAATTTAAGTGTTTATTTGAACTTCTTAGCTGATTGCTTCGATTGGTTCGGTGCCTGAACAGACAGTGCAATTAGATTGCGAGAGTGGCTCATTGTTCATAAAAAAATTATATAGGGAAGCGGAACCTATTCTCACCAAAGTACATATATCCATCACATAAATGGACGCAGTTACCAAGAATATATAATCCTGGCAAATAAAATTAGGTCTTGAATATAATTAAAAGCCACAAAAACGTTTCGGAGACTTAAATTTCGTCAAAATATTGAGCAGTCAGATTTTCAACACAATTGCTTAGTTTTGCACTACAAATTCGTCGTATTGATCTACTAGGGAATATACTCGAGCCAGACTCCAAGTTTTCTCTTTAATTGCACTACATCCCCACTCATTTTCGTTGCGTTATTGCACAAACCATAAAAATCACACTTCACTTATTACACTAGCCACACGAGAATCTACGAATACGTAATAAAATACTAGAAAACTATGGGATTACTTTTCACAATAAATTAAATACGCTTGCACCTATTCTGAAACGTGTTTACAATCGACGTAATCGCTTGATGTTGCCAAAATATTTTATTATGACTCTCATTCGAATGAAATGGGTTTGGCAGTACTTCAATATCACCTCTTTTGTGGGAGTGCTACAAATCGCCCAAAGTTGAACTATTTTATTTTTGCATAGATCACATAAATAATAACATACTCTCAATTGTAGATTTTTTTAATATATTGCGAGAAATAAAATTTCACATTCAATAATATTTTTCCATCTCTGTTGAATTTGGCGGCACTGCTCAAATACTGTATAGCATACACATCAATGCTAGTGTGCGTTTTCAATCATTCATAGAGCATTCGATGCCCAACGTTATTGTGAGTCTTGTTGTCAATATTCTCATGGAAGAATAACAAAAAAACTCTTTCATTTTGTCATGGTTATATGCATGCTACCCAACACACGTGAAGTGCTGTCAAATGATCTGGGTGTAGTAGTGGCGAGTGTTAACTTGTTTATATTTTTTCTTGATTAAAATCAGTACGATTAACATGTGTACACAGATGAGATTAATGTTTTTCGTGATATTATTAAAATAGACACATAGCAGTGGCAACTTTTTCGCATTAAATTGGAAGAAAATGATCAGAATCGAATGTTTTATGTATTGCTGAACGATTAACGGTAAGTGAACGAATAAATTGTGAATAACTTGTGTACTCAGTGTTCGGTATTTAGTGCATATTCACCGATTTCCACTGCAGGTCTGCTTATTGAGCACAAAATAGGTTCCGCTTCCCAATTTAGAAACTTTAAAAATCTTCATTTGCATTCGAGCTTTTTTTGCTGATTGCTACGATTGGTTCGGTGCCTAAACAGATAGCAAAGGTAGATTGCTTCAGTGTCTCTTAATTCATGAGAAAATCACGTTTGAAGTCATCGTGCACCTTTAGCGGACATGCCCCTTTTATTACGTTAGGCGAGAAAAACGTTTTTGATCGTAATCCAGCAATTAGGACGAATCTTCAACTAAATCAAGATGCTCCGTAAACAAAACATTTCATGGATTTAAAGCTTCAAGGCTTCGTTCCACGGGTTATCCCAAAGATTAATCAAAAATACAAATTTTCAACCAGTCCAAAGTCCAACAATTTACGGGCGCGTCTGTATGTGATGCAAAATACTCCTGAGAGCCAGCATTGCCAAGCTCCTCGAGCTCCACAACTTTGGCAATTAAAATTAAGTTCAATTATACAGAACCTCGCCCCGTATGAGTGCTCGGAGTGCCTACGGTTCCAGCAGGAGAAAAGACTAAAATGTTGGTCCAACGCAGAAGGGTCCCCCATAAATTACTCATCCATGGATGAAGTTTTCAGTTTATTTCGCTACTCGTTGGTTCAAATTGGCTGGGAATGCGGACGCGGCTCTGAGCCGGGGCCAATTGGGAAATTTATGATGCAATCGAAATTAATCATGTCCAAGAGCGGAGCACATCGGTAGGTAATGCACTCGCTCCACGATGGTGACGATGAGGAGGGGAGGGGAGTTATTTGAAGTGTAACTTGGTTGATTAAGCTTTGTTCCAAAATTCCTGGCACGTTGGGAAGTGGTAGAAAGTTTTACCCGCAAACGACCGCTAATGGAATTATATCATAGCGAAATCAACCGAACCCTACACAGAACAGATCCCCCCACCCCTGCACGAGTGTGCAGTAATTTTTCCGACATATTTCGCATTTCAAGCGCCATCGCGTAATTATCCATCCACGCTTTTCCCGTTGTAAGTGCTCGGTGGAAAATTTCAAGTATGTTCTTACTAATGAGCGTACAGCATTAATGGTTTCTGGATTTGGTGGAACATGAGACTTCCTTCGAAAAACGCACATCATTCGGTTTCGTTTCCTTGATCTCCACATCAATTCCAATGCAGATTGAAGATTTTTTCCTTGAATTCAATCAATTTCGCAGAGCTTTAATCGATTCTGTGAGGACTTCCTCTTCCAGTCCACTATTAGTTTCCTTTCATCATTATTCATAAAAGACCATCCTGAGCAGAAATAAAACTTCAATCATTGCAACGAAAGAAGCAACGCAAGTAGCGCTGGTAATTAATGATCTTCCTTCAGCGCGAAGAAAGAAGTCGTTTACACATAGAATGCTTTATTAGATCGAAAGACGATGAAAATTCGCGCTTCATTAGCTCAAATAAGAGCCCCTTCCCCCGTCTAACCACCCCATCTTCCATTTCTTGACAGACCCGTAAACAAACAAGTGAACGTCGCTTCATAATCCGGTGAACTTCGATCGATTTAAGCTGCTTTCCTATTTTTCTATCAAAGCATCCATTGATTGATTTTCTCACGATTTGGAAAATTTGCACCATTTTAGCTCACTCCATTATCGTCGAACCCAAAATCAGAACTCGACAAATCATGACAGCAGGATAAGTGCCAGTCATCAGGCAATCGTGCAGCAAAATCAATAGAAAAAGAAGAAGAGAAAACGATTCGTGTCCTGCTTCAATCTCCCATTTCGATTGATTGTTCCCAGCTCCGAACTGCCGCCGGCAGACATTCGTCGGAAAAAAAGATCGCTTCCTCACACACCAACACACACCTCCTTATCCGGATCAATATCGACTACCGCTGGCTGCTGCTGGAAGAGCCAAATCACATCATCAATATTCATGAGCTGCCGGAGCGGTATTATGTGATAATGATTATGAGCTTATCGCATTGTACAGAACAGACCTGAAAAAAAAGTTAAGTCGAGCGAGATAATAGCTAACTGAAGCGGTCCAGATTCAATGGTTCGCAGGATTGAAATATGTACAGCTGAAAGATAAACAAAAACGATATTGGCTGGGTACAGAGAATCAAAACCGCATGCTCCAGAAGTACTTAGCTACCTTTTAGGACTTCTATCTTTATTGCCTGTGCCGGAGGTTTGAGTCAACGATGTTTATATAAGCTGGCGATGACAGCTGCCTTCGATTGAAAACGCCAAAATGTCAACAAGAACCAGCCGAGAGCTGACATTTGTGAACCAGGATCCTAGTTTGCATTCTGTTGAGGGAATATTGCAGTGCGGCTTTGCAGTGAAGAGAGAGAGAGAGAGTGAGGAACTCAATGTTTTACTTGATTATTATACTATTTGTAATACACGGTGTTCAATAAGTTCGAATACAAGTTTTCATCATTGCGTAGGTATGCGCCATGTACATATTCTGCATTGGTATTGGTGTCAGCTTTAGCTTCATTCATACGCTACCGAATGTGCGCGGTGTTGACATTCTGTTAGTTGTTGTTCGTTTGTTACGCGCGATGAAAGAGTATCGGGACTTCGTAATTAAGCGTTTTTTGAACGGTGAGCGACCCGGCGATATATTCCGGCTGCTGAAAACGCATGGGGTCAAGCGGAACTTTGTCTACACGACCATCAGGCGATACCGGGAGACGTCCTCGACCAATGACCGTGCGAGATCCGGTCGGCCGCGTTCAGCGAGGACGCCAGGGGTCATCAAGATCGTGAGGAGCGAATTCGGCGCAAAAAGAACCGCTCAATCCGGAAAACGGCTGCAGATCTCAACGTTTCCATTGGAACCGCTCACACCATACTCACCAAGGACCTTGGTTTCAGGCCTTACAAAAAACGTAAGGTCCATGGCGTTTCGGAGGCTACCAGCAAAAGCGGTTGGATCGAGCTAAGAGGATCCTCTCTCGGCACGCTGGTCAGGAGTTTGTTTTTCGGACGAGAAACTGTTCGTGCTGCAGCAGCCGCACTGATGTGCAAAATGACCGGGTGTGGGCGCCATCGAGGACAGCATTCCTGAATCCAATATAAACATCCCTCGGTTCCAAAGTGCCGCGTCGGTGATGGTTTGGGGGCAGTATGCAAACGTGGTAAGCTACCCTTGGTGTTTATTGAAAAAACGTCAAAATCAACGCGGCGTACTACAAAACTGAGGTTTTGGAAAAGGTTGTTGCCCCCAGTCTCCGAAGCCTCTACGGCGATGAGCACTACGTGTTCCAGCAGGACGGTGCACCAGCCCATACGGCAAATGTGGTTCAAGCCTGGTGTCGGGACAATTTAACCGACTTTCTGGACAAAACTTTGTGGCCTACCAGCTCCCGGACTTGAATCCTCTCGACTTTTTTGTTTGGTCCTATATGATGGCGAAGCTGAACAAATACAAGGTCAGCACTTTGGATCATTTCAAGACGGTAATTCTCAAAATCTGGGACGAAATGCCCATGCAGTCCGTGCGTGCCGCCTGCGACGCGTTCGAGAAACGTTTGAAGCTCGTTAAGGAGTACAAAGGGGGTCATTCCAAGAGAAATGTTGTAAACGTTCCTTGTAAACATAGCTTTCAATAACATAAATCCAAAAATAAAAAAACATGTTTTCATTTTTTTAACAAATTTTGAAAGTGTATCCGAACTTATTGAACACCGTGTATGTAAAAATACTGGACAAATCGTCAAAACGTTGACAGTGCACTATGGTCCAGATCACGAATTTACGAGGAAACATGCTCCCAGAGCCTAAACTTGAAACTTTACAGCAAAGTGATGTTCTACAACATGGTTTGTATAACTAAGGTCCATTTTGTGATGTTGATTCAAAAGTTAGGACAACTTATTTTTATGGTACACCCTAAGTTGATGAGGGAAAATTGCTCTAAATCGATAAATTTTTAAACCTAAAAATAAATTTGGTGAAACTAAAAATAAAAACGAAGGCCCATTTTTTTATGTTGATTAAAATTAGGGTGGTCCCCATTTTCACGGAAATACAAAAACTAACTTTTTTATTTGCAGAAATAGACGTTTACATTTTCAGACAAAGTTGTAGCGCAATAAATTTCATGGAATTTTCATACATGAATATTTTTTGTGGCTTGAAATTTGACAGATTTAGAGCAATTTTCCCTCATCAAGTTAGGGTGTATTATAAAAATAAGTTGTCCTAACTTTTTTGTTTCAATTTCCATTGTAAAATTTTGTTCGGACGAGTTGTAGAACTTTTAAAAAGGCGTATTTTGATATATTAATTTTGCCGATAGCTTGCCGAAAAGTTATTGAAGTTTTTCTTCTAAAATCATCTCAGATTCAAATGTAATTTTTTCAAGATACAGAAATAACATCTCTCTAGTTTTCACATATGTTAAACAATATAAATCCTTACAAGTGACGTCTTTAATTTTTTTTTGTGTTTTCCCCAATCATAGAAAACAACATTTGAAAAGGGCGTATTTTTTTAAGAAAAACTTCAAGAACTATTGATTCGTTGAAGTTAGCGGCAAAATTTGTACTTCAAAGTACACGACTTCAAAAGTTCTAAAATTTGTCGCATCACAACATTACGGTGGGAATTGGAATGAAAAAATTAGGGCAAAAAAACCATTTTTTATGGTACACCCTAAGTTGATGAGGGAAAATTGCTCTAAATCGGTCAATTAAAAAATAAAAAAGTAAGTTTTTGTATTTCCATGAAAATGGGGACAACCCTAATTTGAACCAACATCACAAAATGGGCCTTAGTTATACAAACCATGTTGTAGAACATCACTTTGCTGTAAAGTTTCAAGTTTAGGCACTGGGAGCATGTTTCCTCGTAAATTCGTGATCTAGACCATAGTGCAGTGACAGTTGCAAATAATGACTTAAACAGAAATTTCCTGGAAATTTCAAGTTATTTACATCTAAACCCATTACCAACGGGAAGGTTATAGCTCCCTGTATTTGTTTTTGGTGCTATTTCGGTTGTCGGAGAACGCAGATCCCAGAAAAATGCGCTAGAAGTCATTGTTTACATGTTGCTTTATACACTGATAGTCAAAATAAAGTGCCCACATCATCGTTTTTTCAATTTCTCTCATTTACTTGGTTCAAATTAAAGTAAACACACTGTATTTTTTTCCATTATCTTATTTTTTAGTTTCTTTTTAAGTTTCACTTATGGAATACTGCAAAAAAAGGAGTTCTACTTAATGAAAAAAAAATCAATTTGAGTTGAAAAAAAAAAACAGTAACAAAATAAAGTGCCCACTTCACTAAGACTACAGAAAACATAAATTAAAGTAAAATAAAAGAATTTAAATAATTGATATGTCCTCCTTTGGCGTTCAGGACCTCCTGCATGCGCTTCGACATGCTCTCGACCAGGTTCTTTAGGTGCTGTGGATCTAGCTCTTCCCAGGCGCGCTGCAGGGCTTCAAAATAGTTGTTTTTATTGGTAACACCAGTTTTGTCGCCCACAAATTCTCGTTGGGATTGAGGTCCGGGCTTTGTGGAGGCCATTCCAGCGGTTTGATCCGACAAGACCGGAAGAAAGACTTAATCTTCTTGGCAGTATGCTTCGGGTCGTTGTCCTGCTGGAATACGAACTTCTCTTCAAGGCCCGTCTGGATCAGCGAAACCTCCAAATTTTCTCGCAGGATGTTGATGTAAGAATCTGCCGTCATTATCCCGTCGATTTTCACAATGCTTCCCACTCCACCCTACGAAAAACACCCCCAGACCATCACATTTCCTCCTCCATGCTTCATCGTGCCTTGGATGTGGCGCTCCTGAAGCTCCTCTCCCGATCTGCACCAAACACGAACACGCCGCTTTCGGTTAAAGAGCTCGAATTTTGATTCGTCCGTCAAGAGAACCGTTTTCCAGAACTCTAGGGGCTTATCAGCATGCTCCTTAGCAAACTTAAGCCGTTT
This sequence comes from Aedes japonicus, assembly GCA_034211315.2. Taxonomy (NCBI): domain Eukaryota; kingdom Metazoa; phylum Arthropoda; class Insecta; order Diptera; family Culicidae; genus Aedes; species Aedes japonicus. The sequence goes on along the minus strand of JASCZW010018766.1, from coordinate 4,067 downwards.
GGCTTTGTTTGCCTTGCTGATAAATGGGCGCTTCCGGGCAAGTTTGCTATTCAACACCTGTGCTACGAGACGGCGACGAACAGTTCGACCGGAAACTGATAACTGAAGGGTTTCCTGGATCTCGCGGACAGTTACCTTCGGGTTCTTCTTGACTTCGCGCATGATCTTGGTGTCCGTTCTCGCATCCGTTTTCCGTTTCCTGCCTCTGCCAGGGCGATCCACCACTGATCCAAACGTTTTAAGCTTCAGAAGAATTTTGCCAACCGCTGCCTTACTGATACTGTACTTCTTAGGGACAGATAAGAAACGGATACTCAAGAGAGTTGCTTTCGAAAGCACTGCTCAGTAAGCAGAACGGGTAACCACTGAGCTACCCAGCCACGTCATTGATAATTTCAGGTCACATACTATTTAACAATTCACATATGTTATGCCTTTCTTTTAACAAGTATATTAACTTCTTCACGACTAAGAAGTCATAAATGACCCCAAAAGGAAAATGGCTGTATAAAATCACAGAGCATGAGTTCGAGCATGAGCATGATTGACCGCTCACGGATGCTATTCCGTTATTGCCAGATCAGCTGTATCTACACAATGAACCAACAGATGATGTTTGGGACTATCATACATCCTCAATGTGTAAACACTGGTGACCCATTAAAGGGCGATACGGTCAAAATTTGGTCAATATCAACTTGACGTATTTCTTTCAATTTTGCATTTAAAAAACCTGAACACCCCTCATTTTGAAGGTGTGTGTGTGCGTAGAATGTTGCTCCTATTTTGATTTTGGAATTCACTCTTCAGTTGTCAAAATGCCGTCCAAGCAAGAAGAGCAGCGTATCAAAATTTTGCTCGCGCATCGCGAAAATCCGAGCTACTCGCACGCAAAGTTGGCAAAATCGCTAAAAGTTGCCAAATCAACCGTTACAAATGTAATTAAAGTGTTTGGGGAACGTTTGTCGACAGCCAGGAAGTCTGGATCGGGGGGAAATCGAAAACCGGAAGCCGCTGAGACGACAAAGAGAGTTGCCGGTAGTTTCAAGCGAAACCCTAACCTATCTCTCCGAGATGCCGCAAATACGCTGGGTGTATCGTCTACAACCGTGCATCGAGCCAAAAAACGAGCCGGACTATCGACTTACAAGAAGGTAGTGACTCCAAATCGCGATGATAAACAAAATACGACGGCCAAAGCGCGATCCCGGAGGCTGTAAACGACGATGCTGACGAAGTTTGACTGCGTGGTAATGGACGATGAAACCTACGTCAAAGCCGACTACAAGCAGCTTCCGGGACAGGAGTTTTATACGGCAAAAGGAAGGAGAAAGGTAGCAGATATTTTCAAGCACTCGAAACTGTCAAAGTTCGCAAAGAAATATCTGGTTTGGCAAGCCATCTGTACCTGTGGCTTGAAAAGCAGCATTTTCATAGCTTCCGGGACTGTCAACCAAGAAATTTACGTGAAAGAGTGTTTGAATAAACGTCTGCTGCCTTTCCTGAAGAAACACGGTTGTTCCGTACTGTTTTGGCCGGATTTGGCATCTTGCCATTACGGTAAAAAGGCCATGGAGTGGTACGCCGCCAACAACGTGCAGGTGGTTCCCAAGGACAAGAGCCCTCCCAACACGCCAGAGCTCCGCCCAATTGAGAAATACTGGACTATTGTCAAGCGGAACCTAAAGAAGACCAAAAAAACTGCTAAGGACGAGCAGCAGTTCAAGGCAAACTGGCTTTCTGCGGCGAAAAAGGTGGACAAGGTGGCTGTACAAAATCTGATGGCAGGGGTCAAGCGTAAGGCCCGGCAATTCGGATTTGGAAAAGCGGAAGCCTAACTGAATATTTTTCCTGAATTTTATACTAATTGAACTTGAAAAAGAAATTTAATTTGATTTTTTAAATAAACGATTTCACCGATTTACACGCGTTTTCCCTTGACCAAATTTTGACCGTATCACCCTTTAGGGTCGATTTGACTGAAGTGTTCGTTCCAGAGGTTAATAAAAAACTGACTTCTGAACAATTTTCAAAAATTTTGGTGGGGAATACCACTTGTTGGTAATGAAAAATCACCAGTAAGTCTTGAATAGGGCAAAACAAAAATGGTTTTTGGGTTTAAAAAAATTAAGGTTAAAATCTCGAAAACGGTAATACTAAGGATGTTTATTTTATTCAATACTTTCTCTTCATTTCTATTCGTTTTAGCAATTAATTACTGTCCACTCCTAGAGCCTCTCACGTAGATGGGAAATTATCTGTTTCTAACAAATTTTATCAAGTGAATTACCCCTGCTCAGTATCAGCTCTACGTCCCTTGCTACTTGTTCAAAATTCAATGCTGAAGCATACGTCATTTTGAAAGCACCTGATTCTGCCTTGGCCAAATCAACCAATCCTACCGTCTTCTCCACGGACTGTGCTAGCTGCCGCAGCGAGATGAACTCATCCTCTGTTAAACGTCCCTGGCCAACATGGTCGACTTTTGCACCCAAAATAAAAAAGCAAGATTGTAACGTAATTTCGCATGATTTGGTATCATTTCTCGTAATGGATCGTAACTTGGAGAAAAAATGCAACATTGGTCGTGGGCAAAAAAGCAACACATTAATTCGATTAGAAAAATGCAATGTGTGCGTGAGGTTGTGCAGTTGATTAGTAGTAGTAAATTCAATGGCCCACAAAAAAAAAGATCTTCAGCCGCTACCGAGAATCGAACCGCGACCGTCAGCATGACTGCTCCTTATTGTAACCATCCAGTCACCATATCAAGTTGAGGTGAACAGAATAAAAGCCCTACAGTTGCTTCGGTTGTCGAGGCACTCAACGTTACAACAATGAAGCCAATATCGGTCGCACACACTTACATGGCTTCGTTTATTTAATAAAACTTGATGACCTGAGAGGGATATGGGAGTGTGATGACGAGTGAAAATAAAAATAGAACACTTGACAGCGGAATAGCAACAGTGGCAAATGGCGTGCTGCGGCTGTCGAGGCACTAAACACACAGCAATAACCGCTTGCACATACTTGCATGGCTTTGTTTATACCATAAAAGCTTTGTGGATCATGATGGGCAAAATTGCCTTATCAGAATCATGCGGATTTCTCAAGATATGATTGCAAAAACTGCAAAATTGCAATTTTGCATTTTTTGCTACAATTTCAACTTTTGGGTGTGCTGGGTACCAGGTCACGCTGGTATCACTTGCAACGAAGAGGTTGATCGATTGGCAAATGCGTCTCCAACCCAAGACATCAACAGATGGACTACAGAGCGAGTTCGTGAAAGCTGGAACCACACCCAAAAATTGAAATTGTAGCAAAAAATGCAAAATTGCAATTTTGCAGTTTTGCAATCATATCTTGAGAAATCCGCATGATTCTGAAAGGCAGATCCGCCCATCATGTTCCGCAAGGCTTTTTTATGATAAACAAGCCGTGCAGGTGTGATGCAGTGTTATCGCTGTGTTAGCACTAGTGCCTCGACAATCGCAGCAACCGTTGGGTTTTTGTTCAACCGTCAACAACTTCTCAATATGGGTGAGACAATGGCACAGAACGCCGCTACGCCGTATGCCTCTGTTGCTATTCCGCTGTCAAGTGTTCTATTTTTATCTGCACTCGTCATCACACTCCTATCGCCCTCTCGTCAAGTCACCATGCGGTTTATGAAATAAACGAAGCCATGTAAGTGTGTGCGACCGAAATTTGCTTCATTGTTGTTACGTTGAGTGCCTCAAAAACCGAAGAAACTGTAGGACTTTTATTCCATTCACCTCAGCTTGTTGTGGTGACTGGATGGTTACAATGAAGAGCCGTCATGCTGACGGTCGCGGTTCGACTCTCGGTAGCGGATGGAAATCTTTTTTTGTGCGCCATTGAATTTACTACTACTAATCAACTGTACAACATCACGCACACATTGAATTTTCTAATCGAATTGATGTGTTGCTTTTTGCCACGACCAATGTTGCTTTCTTTCTCCAAGTTGCGATCCATTACGAGAAATGAAACCAAATCATGCGAAATTGCATTACAATCTTGCTTTTTTATTTTGGGTG
>JASCZW010018765.1:0-14861 GCA_034211315.2 Aedes japonicus | reverse complement strand
TGTAAATTGTTTTTACTTTCAGCATTGTATTAAAACACCACTGTTAAACTTACACTATTTTGGAATTATGTAGTTCTAAGGTAAAAATAAATTGAATAAAAAAGGAACGTAAAGTTTAAACAAAATCATTCAAGAAAAAAAATATTTTTTGTGAACAACACTACAGCCGCAATCCTAAACTGTCTGACACCCGAAGCGACTAAAGCGCATAGAGCAGTAACGTCGTCCGTGTCGCTTAAACCGCACTTCTCGAAAGAAGAAAAGTTCAAGAGGAGGACCGCAAAGGAGCGCTAGTTCGCGGTGATGGTAAGCGACATTAAAAATAGCAAAAACCAAGGATGACATTTTTAGTTTTCGTAATCCTTTGCTGTTGTCTTCAACCAATCGTAGCTGCTGGCCAAGCAATGCAACAGCAACACAACGATCTCCCTTTGGCATCATCACGACGGGATTTTCCTGCTCCTTCTGGTGCTGTTTCAAGTTAACCGGGCAACGTTTCCTACATCTACCTACCTACTAACTACTAGGGATGAGTCTCTTCAACTGACGGCAACTCCAAGAGAAAAACTTAACTGGCAAACGATGTCGGCTTTACCACTTTTGTTGATTATTCCGTTGAAAACACACTCGCCTACCTACATAAGCAGACCGATCCATACAGGGTGCTCTCTTAAGCAAAGATATAGTCGACTGTGGTTTAATCTGAATGTTTTCTTCTATCGCAGTTTTACTGCCATTGCATGTTTGAAATATTGCTAAAGTGCCCATTCGTTCTGATGCTTTACTGCAATTACTCAACTCAAAATCGAATCGCCCCCCACCAACCTGTTGTTAAGCGCAGCGAGAGGCAATATTAATCAAAATAATAAAGGCTTTTGATAACAACAATCAGGTCCAACTAGAATCATAAATTACAAATTACTGAGTGCAGGGGAGCTCTAGTGCATCGAGATAAAATTGAAAATTAATTGAAGTCTTATTACTCTCCTGTACCTGGTTGGCTTGATTACACCACCCATAGTAGGAGTCACTTCATAGCACAGTTATTGGAAATAAATAGCTTTTCCAACAGCGTAACCTTGTTGCGTTGCAGCAGCATTCTGTTCTACACGTCTGAGCAAACGATAACACGAACCAATCATCGAAACAATAAGATTTCCCAACGAAATAAAAAAAAAAAACTTCGGTTCAACTGCGCAGCATTGTTGGATGAGGAAAAACTGTAATTCCTTGATTTATGCTCCTCCGGGCGCTCCAATTATTGCTCGTCTTCTATACTTCGCTTCACGTAAGGTACAGCAAGTCGGCAAAAAGTAACAGGATCGTTTTTGTCAAGTTTTAAATTAAAGCGCAGAGTCAAAGGAAATGAGAAACAACGACACATGCATTGAATTCCTTCCACCAAAGCACCGCTGAAACATCCCTGCCTGGCTGTCGTACCTTCGAACTTTGTATTTATCCTTTAAGAATGACTATGAAGCATGACAACAACGACAACAAAAAAACCGTCCTCAACAACCGGTTGCATTTCTTGGAAAGTGTCGCAGGGTTAAAAACCAATGTGTATATTGTATTCCCTGCGATAAGTTACGGTTTCAAAAAAAAAAAAACATAATTAAACTAAAAATGAAATAGCTAGCACACAATTGATAAAGCGCAGAAATTATCTAAAAAAATAATGATGTCAAAAAAGCAACGAAAACGAAGTATGAAGGAAAAACTGAGTAAACTCAAATAAATAATCGAATCGCCTCAAGAGTTAAAGACATCCTCTGTGAGTTGGTTGAAACCGATTTGATGTTGAATAGCAGCTTGTTTATTCATTTATTTGTTTATTGATTCGTCAAAAGATAAAAATGTTTATCCAATGACAATAGGAAAAACTGCTATCAGCTACCATTAAGGTGAATCTAAATCATCAGTTGGCTTTCTAAAGGGTGATACGGTCAGAATTTAGTCAAGGGAAAACGCGTGTAAATCGGTGAAATCGTTTATTTAAAAAATCAAATTAAATTTCTTTTTCAAGTTCAATTAGTATAAAATTCAGTAAAAATATTCAGTTAGGCTTCCGGTTTTCCAAATCCGAATTGCCGGGCCTTGCGATTGACCCCTGCCATCAGATTTTGTACAGCCACCTTGTCCACCTGCTTCGCCGCAGAAAGCCAGTTTGCCTTGAACTGCTGCTCGTCCTTAGCAGTTTTTTGATCTTCTTTAGGTTCCGCTTGACAATAGCCCAGTATTTCTCAATTGGGCGGAGCTCTGGCGTGTTGGGAGGGTTCTTGTCCTTGGGAACCACCTGCACGTTGTTGGCGGCGTACCACGCCATGGCCTTTTTACCGTAATGGCAAGATGCCAAATCCGGCCAAAACAGTACGGAACAACCGTGTTTCTTCAGGAAAGGCAGCAGACGTTTATTCAAACACTCTTTCACGTAAATTTCTTGGTTGACAGTCCCGGAAGCTATGAAAATGCTGCTTTTCAAGCCACACGTACAGATGCCAAACCAGATATTTCTTTGCAAACTTTGACAGTTTCGTGTACTTGAAAATATCTGCTACGTTTCCCCTTCCTTTTGCCGTATAAAACTCCTGTCCCGGAAGCTGCTTATAGTCGGCTTTGACGTAGGTTTCGTCGTCCATTACCACGCAGTCAAACTTCGTCAGCATCGTCGTGTACAGCCTCCGGGATCGGGCTTTGGCCGTCGTATTTTGTTTATCATCGCGATTTGGAGTCACTACCTTCTTGTAAGTCGATAGTCCGGCTCGTTTTTTGGCTCGATGCACGGTTGTAGACGATACACCCAGCTTATTTGCGGCATCTCGGAGAGATAGGTTAGGGTTTCGCTTGAAACTACCGGCAACTCTCTTTGCCGTCTCAGCGGCTTCCGGTTTTCGATTTCCCCCCGATCCAGACTTCCTGGCTGTCGACAAACGTTCCCCAAACACTTTAATTACATTTGTAACGGTTGATTTGGCAACTTTTAGCGATTTTGCCAACTTTGCGTGCGAGTAGCTCGGATTTTCGCGATGCGCGAGCAAAATTTTGATACGCTGCTCTTCTTGCTTGGACGGCATTTTGACAACTGAAGAGTGAATTCCAAAATCAAAATAGGAGCAACATTCTACACACACACACACCTTCAAAATGAGGGGTGTTCAGGTTTTTTAAATGCAAAATTGAAAGAAATACGTCAAGTTGATATTGACCAAATTTTGACCGTATCGCCCTTTATTTTATAATACTAATTATACGAATTCTGCCGTTATATTCTCTTTAACAAGCCTACATTTAAATTCTTTAGTTCTGGTGGTAAGGCTTTGCACATTACAATACCATGATTGAAGAGGTATCCATATGTTATTCATACATGAGATCTTGTTATCCGTTTTTTTAGATGGGATGGACGATCTGCTAACAGACTTCTGAAGAACTCAGGGTGTGGGGATGAGGGCGCCAACTCCTCGACCCACTAAAAACCTACCCGTACCTCGAACCCCGGCCCTCCCCGGAAGCACCTTTTGGCATTACTTCAGGGAGGGGGCTAGTGTGCCTTACGCACCCACTATGTCGAAAAACACTTTAGTAGTTAGCTTCGTCGACATGAAGCTGATTTTATCGAGATGCTCCTGGATCCAAGCAGGGTTCGGGTCGTCCCAGCCAGGTCGTCCGCGATATCCCTGCCCGACTTCTTATAGTACCTGCCGAATTCCGCGTCATCTGGTGCTTCCACCGATCGAAAAAGCCAGGGCTAGGACCGGGGTTGGAACGTCTGGAGGCAGTTACCCAAATGGGCTTAGGTCAGGCGATTGAGCCGGTGAATCCATAACTTCAATATTATTATCTTGGAACTATGGTTTTGCTCGTCTGCTCGCATGTTAAGGATCATGATCCTGTTGGGAGACCCATTTCAAGGGCATTTCTTATTCAACGTATAGAAACATGATATTTTGAAGTATTCCCACATAACCGACTGCATCCATAATCTCAGGAATATGACAAATAGGTCTTACATCGTAATATGAAAAAAAAAACCCGACACCATGATTTTAGCACCGCCATTCTAAAACGTTTTTACGGCATTCAATTAAACGTTTTCGTACTGTTGACGTTCTAATAAGAAGATTCATTTGATCTTGCAGTGCGCTTGAGCTGATAACGACTGTTCCAGAAAGTATAAGCACGGTCACTTTGAATATAATTACATATTATTGTTTGGCTGCGTCCTTTTGTTTGCACATTTCTGAATGACATAGCATCAGAAAAGTGCTCAGTTTTGTGTTACTTATCAAAATCGGCGGTTTGGTTTTACTCCGGAACAACGAAATAGTATCGTGCACAAATGATGCACCGTGAGCGGACTCTCCTTGAGAAAATTTGCCAAGGAAGAGGATGTAAGCGTCGGAGCGGTACGATCTGCAATTCTTATATTTAGAGAACAGTGTACGTTTGAAGATGCGCCAAAGAGTGGTCGGAAATCCGGTCCTGTTAGTCCGGATATCGATAAAAAGACCAGAGATGCCTGTTCGGAGTTAAGACATTCTGTCCTTATGGCAGCAGGTTAAATAGGTTCCACAAGCGGAAAATTTTCATAACAGCTATCGATCGGCATTTCTACAGATCGTTATCGATCGTTTTTGTTGTACCTATACTCACCACTGACCCCATCGTATCGCACTCAATACGAGAGGCAGTTTAGTTGAATAGAACCCAAGGACTGTATCACACCGTTCGGCGAATACAGTTCCACAATTAGACGAATATATGGTCGTTTTATTAAAAGTTCTCTGTGTAGAGAGTTGGTTATAAATCCGAAGTGTTTGTGAAAATCGATCGCCAATAGTCCCGGGAAAGTGTAGAAAACATTTTGGTCCTTAGAACCGGATGATTATTGGACGATCGAAAGTGGATAACGTGTTTCATCTACCTAATGACGATGAACAATTGGCCGGTCAGTGACCTGTGTGAACAATAGTGGCGTCGCTAGAAAACCGCCATCGTGAGAAGTGGCAAATTATCTTAGCGACGATCCTCATGTGGTATTGGATGATGCCAGACAGTTGCTGAATCTAGTTCCGGTCCGAAAAGGCAAATATCATCAGTGTTTGGTGCAAGACAACAGCAAAACTGGAGTGCATTGGCGACAAGACGAAGCGGAGAACCAAGAGCTGGCTAGGGAAGTAAAATTGCATGTGATATGTGGTGGCACCATGCATGGGGTGTTGATCAGATGATTTGGTGGAATAAAGAAAATGGTGGTTACAAATTGATTTTTATTTGCATGCGAATTTTGTGATCCCTAAGTTCATTTGACGGTTGGTATTTGGTTCTGATGGTTATTTCTTGGGTCGTTTGTTTCACCTGGTTGTTTTCCCTTCTTGCAGCCAAATTTGGTCGGTCTGGTTTCTGTTAATTGTGGGTCGTCGAGTCGAATCGCAAAGCGTGGAGTTCGTGTGATAGTGGAAACAAGTGTATTTGAAAAATTCTTTGATTGAACACAATGTTGTATGGTGATATAGTGTAATCATTTCTATGAAGTGACTATAGTGAGATAAAATTGAACATAAAGTACAATTTAGTGGACAGTGGTTAAAAGGTGATAAAATGTCGAGTGATCTGAGAGAGCTCAAATCCCAACAACGTCAAGTGCGGAGCACACTAGATGGTGTTAGGCAGTTCATCGGGAAGTTCAAGCGGGAGAAACATGAAACGCAAATCGATACGAGGCTGGAAATCCTGGAGGAAGCAATGCAGAAATTCTACCTACTACAAAGAAAGATCGAACTACTCACGGAAGAAGCTGATGAAAAGGAGTTGATGGATTCTAAGGCTAATCCGGAGGAGTTGAAGGCTCGCTTGTCCTCACTTGGTGAAAAGCGGCAGAGCGAATATAGTGCCATCATCCAGCAAGCCGAAGATAGCAACTGTGAATTGAAATCGGCATTGCAGCTTCTTCGACCCAAATGCAATCCAGGAACATCCGCCGGATCATCTACAGCAACGATTCAACCATGCTCATCGACCCTATCTACGGTCAAGCTGCCAGAGATTAAGTTGCCTAGTTTCGGTGGCAAAATCCGAGATTGGGAAACATTTAGAGACTTGTTCAGAAGCTTAATTCACCGCTTGCTGACATCGACAAGTTTTCGTACCTGCGATCTTCACTCCTGGGCGAGGCATTACAGGAAATTGGGACGATAAAGATAACGGCTGCGAACTATGCTATCGCCTGGGAGCTACTGCAAAAACGGTATGAGAACAAAAAGCTCATTGTAAAATCTCATATCGATGCCCTGTTTGCAGTAGAGCCATTGAAACGCGAAAACTATGAAGGTTTGAGCCATCTGATCAGCGAGTATGATCGTAACCTTCAAATGTTGGACAAGATCGGTGAGGATTCTTCAAAATGGAGCACAATCCTTGTTCATATGATGTGCGCGAGGCTGGATACATCAACCCTACGAAATTGGGAGACACATCATAGCTCAACACAAGTTCCGACATACACCCAATTAATGGATTTCCTGCGCAACCAGTGCGCAATTCTACAGTCGATAGCTCCAGTGAAGTCTGCCCAAATCGAAATAAAGAAACCCAAATTCACCGTTAGTCATCCGCTTCCTATCGGTGTCCGTTCTGATCCGAAGAAATGCATTCTGCGTTCAAGTGTGTAAGGTTCATCAAAATGAAGATTCCTGAGCGTTATGAAAAGGTGAAACGACTCGGACTGTGCCTCAATTGTCTATCTCCATCGCATATGGTTCGAGCATGTACGGCTGGCGTTTGTCGACACTGCCAGAGGAAACATCATTCGCTTCTTCACTGCGGAGGCACCAATGGCGGAAGGCCTAATGCAGCTACACCCCATTACGATTCCTCCGGCCCACAAACTCAGAACCGATCACAGGTGAACAACACACAACAAACACAGCCACCTGCCCAGAATCACCCAACACCGAATCAAGCAACTGGTCTCAATATCAGTTCATTCCCCATCGCAAACACAAATTCGCTTTCGCAAACACCACCACCCACACCACCCACCACAAATCATACACTTTCAAGCAATTCCCTACCCGCTACCATGCACACTTCTACCAGTTCAGTATTATTGTCGACAGCAATAGTAAGTGTGTCAAACAGATATGGAAATACTCAACTAGCTAGAGCCCTTCTGGATTCGTGTTCGGAGTACTGTTTTGTCACAACAAGGCTTTCGCAAAACCTCAGGCTTACCGAAACTCCTAGCTTTCTAGCTGTAGCTGGAATCGGAGGCTCTATTGTTAAATCAACGAAGAAGGTGGAAGCGATGATAGCTCCACGGTCGTTTCGCATTTCTTCGTATGCTGAGAACATGCAGTCTTATGTACTTCCTAAGCTGACCTCTGAGTTGCCAATACAACCAGTCAGTGTTCAGGAACTGGCAATTCCACACGGGATTGTCTTAGCGGATTCTGAGTTCCACAAACCAGGTCCAATTGACATCATCATAGGCGCAGAGTACTACTACGACCTGCTCCTCCAAGATAAAATGAGGCTTTCCGACGATGGACCAACGCTGCAGAAAACAGTATTCGGATGGGTTGTAACCGGACGTGTCAAATAGAGACGGATTTCCAAAGCCAAAATAACTGATGATATTTGCTGATTTCGTCTCGAAACCCGTGAATTCCTAAAGCAAGTTCACACCCACAGCATTAAAGTCATGCCCTCTATTCACAGAATAATCGAAAAATATGGCGTTGAAGAGCCCGCCTTCGTTCAGCGGAATGTTAAAAATAGGAAGATGCAGTCCCCTGCTCCCTATCTAAATCCCTTCACTTGGGTGCCCTGATGGTCCCTCCTTCTCTCCGTTATTTATTACGTCATGGATATTTAGCATATTTTGTAGTGGTCATTTGAATGCTTTCCTTGTGTTCGAGACTTTGGCTGAAAGTAAAATTGGTTAGGGTTATATACCGTTCTGTACTTATTGCTCTGTGTCGTCTCGGTGTTTCTGCTTTTGAAGATAGGATATGGAAGAGTACAGGAGAGAGCAAAGAAAGCATTAGTAATTTGAGATTTTCATGGTGATATTCTCACAACAGCCGTTGAGAAAGGTTCGACGTATGCATATGAGCGATCATTCCCGATGAGTTTCCACTCGTTTTCTTAATAACATCATGTTTGGTTATAGAAGACAAGAAACATTTTACATCGTGCTCATTTGGGAATATTAGGGCAATGATCCCCTATCGCATCTTCAAGTGATCATTACAAGCTGTTAATTTGGTTCAGGCACTTCTAAACGTTGATGTGACAGCCTGTACACACATGAAGTCTGCCGCGACCAAGTAGACAGAACGCGCCTTTACTCCTTGCTGAACCAGGGAAAGTCGACTACAGGGTGCGGCAGAAAATAATGCGGTAATATCAACATTTTCAACAAAGCCCTTTTAAACAAATTTATTCAATGTGTCTTCCATTTTTAATAATAACATCCTCGAGCTGACGCCGGAAGCCAGAGCATGCCATTCGGACGTAGTCCTCCGACATTGACTGCCATGTGCGTGTTATTGTTGACTTCAGGGTTTTCACACTAGGGTGTGATGTTTTGCAGGCTCGTGCTTCAACATATGCCCAAATCAAATAATCCAACATATGCCCAAATCGAATTTTCAAACCGTTGGACGCCAACAAGCCAAACATCATGACACCAGCCGGATGTTTGGTTTGAAATTTGAATTTCACTTTTTCCGGAACGTTCTCCATTTTATGAGGTGAAATGAACCAGTCCATGCGGCTGTTGGTCACAGCATCGATGCTGAAAAGCTTTTCGTCGAAGAACAGGATTATCATTTTTTCCTTCTTCAACAAGGAAAGCAATCTCTTGGAATGAGTCACTCGTAGTTCCTTGACCAGGTCCGTAATCAAGTGGCGTTTCACTCTGGCTCTGGAAGATGCATGCAGGTCTTCTTTGATGATTCTCTGCATGAATTTCTCCGAAATATTGGCTTCCTTTGCAAGTTTTCTTATGGAGTTGCGAGCAATTTTTTCACTGATCGATTTGATCACTTTCCCCGTTACGCTTCCCAGCTTCCGCTGCTTAGGACCATCCTGCAGGGACTTTTTGATACGGTAAACTGTTGCCAAATGGCACCCTACCACATTGAAAATCACTTCTTTCGCTACATTTTGACGAATTTGCAATAAAACAAATAGAATGTTTGCATGCAGCACTTGAAGGTCACTAGCTACACAAATTAACACAATACTCAAGTTTGAACATTTTCGCATTATTTTCTGCCGCACCCTGTATTTGCTTATTCAGCCTAAAATTAGCATGTTAAGCTACAAACCAACTCAAATAGTTATGATAATTTTCGGTATTCTTCAAACGTAACAACAGCAGTAGTTTCTACAGCAACAACTTTGCTGAAGAAGGGAGGAAAAATTTCCATTTCATAACCAAAAAAATCAAATCGCAACTTGAAAGAAACTTTTTGCCAATTCAAGAAAACACTCATTACTGAGCAACGAACGGCTCAACCCTCTACCGTTGCTCTGTATCGTGAATCCATAAATTATCGAATGCTTTGATTGTCATTTTTTCAACGCGAATGTGGCAAGGACCGGCATGGTCTCATATCAATATTTTCAATTTGCAATTATTTATTGCACTATGTTTTTCATTATTCATTCTGCGAAGGAACACAAGAACGCAATAACAACAGCGAAACATCTTCCGGTCCTTGGTGGCAGGCACTTGGTGACTTGCATTGCCATGGGCAACGAGAGGTTTTAGCGAGCAACTAGCATCAGAAAGCGCTCCTTTTCTCTGTTAGTGGAAATCATCGTGGTAACGCCCCACTCATTATTTGTTTTCGTTAGCCGTGGAAAGTCGGTATTTGTGACAAGGAAGTTATTTATAAATTAAATGTTGCTTTTGATCTATTACAGATGCAGCTCGATACGACTGTTACGTTTAACTGCTTTTTCAATATTCCGGGTGCAGTTGAAAACCGGATGCGCTATACAGCGCACTAGATGCGCCACTGTTCAAATTCATAGAACGGGAGTAAAATCGATTAGCGCGACTGCTATATTCCGGTTTTCAACTGCAACAGGAATACTTCACAAGTCACGAATAGCCGTTCATAAAGTTGTTTGACAATCCATCATTAGCACCAAGCTGTCAAAATTAATTTTGAATCAGCACTTCAGCCCACATAAAGGGCATTCCTCCAACCTCAATAATCACAGCAGGCCATAAATTATCAGGAAATTATTGTCACCGACCAATTTGGGAAAAGTTTATTGATTCGTCTCCATAAACAAGAAAGAAACAGCTGGCAAAGGGGATACAAATGTTCGATTCCCAATAAGCCTTGATCATTCTCGTAGCTCTATGCTGCCACTATTCACACAACAGACGCGTATAGAAGGAATTTCATAGGACGGAAGTGTATCCATCCATAGGCCTGCAACCTTTCCGCACAAAATCACCAAACAACAAAAGGATTCCTTTCAAGCTTAAATCGCAATTTTTCCCTTTTGCCAGCTAAGATCGTTTTCCGCCTCCATGGTTTTCTCCGAGCAAGAGTTCCTGGCATTCGTGGCGGGGGAAGTGCACCAGTGAACAAGTTTAGGGATGAGTTTTGTAATAAATCAATCAGGTGTGATAGATTTATTGGAGTGTAACGATAGGGAAAACGGAAACTGTAAAGGCACGCTCCCGCTCACGGCCATCCTGTTCGATTTTGGGTTAGTGCAATGGCAAGAGCAAGCTTCCGAGTCAAACAATGGCATGAGCTCTCACTTTCAGGTTAGATGGATAATACTGCTCAGTAGAAAAAAAACTTAGCATGCGTTGCTCGCGGATCGGGAATCCGAATATCAACTGTGTCCGTTGAAGGGTATGGTGATAGAGCGAGAAAGGGAGTAAGCGATATATATGTATATGTTTATATGGAAAAGAGGAGACGATTGATAACACACAGCTGATTGTCGTTAAGTTGGCGGGGCAAAGTGGAAGTAGACAAACACAGCTTGCAGCCAGGTGGTTGAGGTTGGTGACACGGAAAAAAAACATTGCATCGAAATTTGTTACAAATTAATTGTTGATCACAGTTCTTGATTTTCTCTTCTCATGTAGGACTAAGTCTGTTGAATACTGCACGCCCACACCATTCGTTTTTGACTCACTTTCGTCAAAAGTGGAGTCACTCAAATTTAGGTAAACATTGTTGGGATTATCAAGTTTCCAAATCAACAACTTCCCGGATTAGAATAACCATACAATTACAATGCAATAATATAGAATAACATTAAAATCTATTTCCGACCATAATCGTATTATTCATGAATCAGATGAATGAAAAATTCATATTTTAATTACAATAAATCTAAAAATCACTCCATATGCGAGGATTCTCAACCATTGGGACACAATACAATTGATAGTTATTGACTCAAATTTATTCGGAAAGAAATATTTTTATTCTATAGTCAAGATACACAACAACCCCCGTTGTCTATTGTCGATGTCTCAATTTATATTAGATTCTATTGTGACAACTATAAATCCTATAATCATATTATCGTTCTGAACAGTACTATTACTTGTACATACTATAGATTCTATTCTAAACTAAGGTGGCGGTTCCATTAATGTTGGAACCTCATTGACTGTGTTGCTGGCAGGATCGGATATTGTCTTGTCTGTTGATAATGTCCTTATACGGGATTCTATGACTTGAATGTTAATAGGATTTCCTGATCGCTGGGATTACTGTTTTTAAATAATTTATATAATAGATAAATCGTCTAACTCAAACCTTTGAAGGGGTAAGTGGTGGGACTATCATCATCATCATCATCATATGTTTACAATACATGTAATTGTAAACCTATGAGAATACTACCGGAGCAACCGTAGGACGATGATACTCTAGAATTCCACAAAGTTCCTGCTTCATGTATAAATCAAAATGAATCGAATTGCCAAAATGCGAGAAGCTAACACTATTGGGACTAATAGCTAACACTATTGAGACGGCAAAGGGCTGACATCCTTTGTTATGTACAACCCGAATATAAAATTCTCATAGATTTACAATTGAATATATTGTAACCATGCAATAAAATCTAAAGTGTTTACGATTAATTGTATAGTTTACAACGATAGGATGACAATAGAAGTTATTGTTACCACAATAGAATCTAATGTAAATTGAGGCATGCACAATAGAAAATGGGGGTTGTTATGCATCTTAACTATAGAAAAAATCATTATTTTCCGAACAAATTTGTGTCAATTACTATTCATTGTATTGTTTCACAGTTGTTGAAAATCCTAGCATATAGAGTGAATTGTAGATCTATTGTAATGACAATATGCATTTTTTATTTATCTGATACGCGAACAATAAGATTTATAGTCGGAAATAGATTTAAATGTTATTCTATATTATTGTATTGTTTCTGTATGGTTATTTTTATCCGGAAAGTGGTACAAAGTAATGAAGCATGTTTGAGGATTCAACTCGAGAAGCTTTTAAAAGTTTTCGATCACCTGGTTGTTTATAAGGTTTATAAGTCATCAGCAAGAGAGACAATTCTGTAAATCGCTCCGAGAGTGGCAACATGCCAGCCAACACTAAAAGACTCAATGGCTGAGTCGAGTGCATGCAACTTAACGCGATAAAAAGACACCGATACTGAATACGTTCCAGTTTAATGAAGTGCGACCGAGCCGCTGACTGAAAACAAAAACTACCGTATTCCATAACCGACAAAATCGTTGTCCGGTACAACGTTAGAAAATCTTGTGGATGAGCTCCCCACCAGGTCCTGGTAATTGTGCAGAGGAAGTTGATCCTTAATTGGCACTTTCGCATCAAATACTCAATGTGGGATCCCCAGGTGCACTTAGAATCAATCCAGACCCCAAGATATTTGCATGACATGGAATGAGTTATCAGTGTGCCCCTTCAGTTGTGATGATTTATGCATTCTAGAAAAAAACTACCAGCTCACAAATTGTCTAAGGTAAACTGTAAGAGCCCAGGTTGACCCCATTGGGGCCCCCAGCTTGACAGAAACTACGCCGTCAACTATCGTTGACATAGAAATTATACACTAGGGGACTTAAACATGATCCCTACGGGAGACCCGTGCAGCTAAAGAGGGAAGCTGTTAAGGTTTAATGAAAAAAGCTCATATGTTTCTCTGATAGCAAATTATACAAAAAACCAATAAAGAAGAAAAGACACAAGCGTGGAGTTTATTTGAAAGAATTTCAGCAGACGCTGAATCAAAAGCCCCCTTTATGTCCAAGAAAACAGAAGCCATTTGCTCTTTTTAGCAACGCGAGACAGACGTTCGTTCGTTTACCCCTACGTAAATATGAGTATCTAATAGCAAGTTGTTCGTCTTAATCCATTTGTCCAGACGGAAAAGGATCGATAGGAGTTGTAGCTAGACCCGGGTTTACCAGGTTTTTAAATGACAAGAACTCTCACCCGTCTCCAATCCACCGATACAATATCGACTTCCAGAAGCTGATTAAACAAGTTCAACATGGGCCTCTTAACTACGTATAGGAAGTTCTTTAGAAAGTTGGACGACGCCGTGTTGCCACAACTAAAGGAGTGCGAGACAGAGTTCTAACATTGAAAAAGGTTAGCCAATCTCATCTATCGAATTCGTGGTTTCGCGAGGAATCATCCGTGCTGGCACAGAATCTGGACAAACTTTTCGCGCAAGCTTGAGGATCAAATGGTCCGAGTTCTTCTCGCTCTTGTTATTCGTGGTTCGGTTACACAATCTTTAGGCCGACGAATCGACGTTTCACGTAATAGCCGTTCATCGTACAATTTTTTGAAGTGATCAGATGTTTCACGTCTACAAAAAACTTTAAACGTGTTAGCCTTTTTACGGTAAACTTTGGTGCTTTGCTGATCCCACCATGGAGAAGGAGGTTTCCTGCAGAATTACGTCCCTGGAATTGATCCAGCTTGAGCTTGGAGCGCGCTGCCTAAGATCAGGTTTTAAAGAAAGTTATATTCCTCCATCGGGGAAAGCCCTTCTTCCGTCGTTACTGGTTCATCAACGGCTGTCCTGAAATTGGTTCAATCGATATAACAGCTAAGATTTTAATCGATATTGTTGGATTCCGTCCGATTAAACCCGGAGGCAATCGAAAGCTCAATGGCCTAGTAATCACTACCGTGGGGATTCTGAATCATATTCCATGTTCAACCCATCGATAATAAATGTGAGGTCTAATCTACTGCCAACTGAGAATGGACTTCTTCATCCTTAAGAACTGTCATATTGACGTTGTTACAGAGACAAGAAAGACAAGAAAGACAGGTTGTCTCGTACAGTTTTCCTTTGCTGATAAGGTAAGAGTTAACCTTCCTAATATATATAGGCCAATTCTGACCCATGGCGTCACATCAATGTACGCTATATTTTATTTTATTAACCAATTGGGCTAAAATTTTTTGACTTCTATTATTCTACGGGATTCTTCATATTTGCTTAATTTTTTTTTTTCAATCAGTTTAAGGCGTTGTTATGTTTTTGTATTCTCCGTGCGTGGAGTAACGATTATGATATAGAAGGAGATGTTCGCTCATCACCATGTGGCATCAATAGTGGACAGTAATGTTTTGCTAGAATGAAAGATATGAAGAGAAAGTGTTGAAAGTTCCGTCAGTGTACGGTAGATTGGAAATAGAACATATGTATTGAAAATTGAGCGAAAAGGCATGGGTAAAGTAGTGCTCAAACCAAGGACGTTACCTTTGCCTAACTTCCACTGCGGGGTAGGTCGCCGGACAAATCCGCCACCTCAACAGGCAAAAGTAACGTGTTGG
>JASCZW010018764.1:0-14876 GCA_034211315.2 Aedes japonicus | reverse complement strand
TATCGGCAGGTGTACGCTGATTTGAACGATGAAAGATGATAAGAATGCTGTATCGCGACATTTCGCAGCACTTGCCGAACTTCGCAAAATTGGTCTGCAGAAGCGGCAATCACAGAAATCCTCAGCTTTGGTATTATCCCAGTCGAACTCCTTGCAATTACAGGCGGGCGTGTACAGACGGGGAGATAACTAAAAGGCAGTTGCTGATCGCATCGATACCGCGGCAATCCAGCTGTCGCCTTTTAGTGATGGCCACCATTCCCCTCCATCCATCTTCAAAACACCTTCTCCAGTCTTGGTAATTACCTACCGCAGTGTCGGCCAGTACTACCACCAGAGTTTCAATAGCTCGTCAGAGTTGGTCACCAGCGGCCATTGCGCCATCCGACGCATCTCTCCTCAACTTCCTGAAGGTTGGGTCGTAGTTCACATTCTGCGGCGCAGTTTCAGATTAATTACTGGTTTACCGTTCGCCAAAATACTACTGTTCAGGTGCCTGTCAGCACTGCCCACCCTTTCTAATCACCCACATTCTCCCGTGAGAAGGTTATCTTCAGGTCTTCATATATCTGGCTGCGGTACGTAGTCTTTGCGCAAGCTGCAACAGCTTCAGACTGCGAGTCGTTAGCACTGGCACAGCAGTCACTGTTTATCTTGATCTTCCACTAAGTCTTTGCTTCAGTTAACATAATTGCCCCGCACCCAGCTCGTCTACCTGTTCAATATTCACTTTACAGGTGCCAGCATTCTCGCCCGCCAGCGATCTTCATCTACTAGCTATTAATTACGAACAATCAAGCCGTCATTCGGTGAAGAACTGTGCTGTTTCAATGTGTGCTACCAATGGCGATTCGAATATTTCTCCAGCCATCTCGCAGCAGCGCCAGTTGCCTTCCGTTGGTGGGCTGTTTTAGCTGTTGCGCAGATTTTGCAACCCGGGCTTCCCGAGTAGCTCAACAAAGAATGCAGGTTCAATTGGACGCGTTGTGCACTACCGAGAGCGCTCGAGCGTTAGCAGCATACTGCAACCAGTGGTCCGAGTATATATCTGCACCGCGTGGTGGCAGTGAATGCCGATGATATAGAGAAAATTTCCTGCCTGATTAGAAATAAGACTGATTTGATTCTTTGCTGTTGTCAGGTGATTCTCCAAGTGTTTGTGGATGTCTTTATTGGGGAAGAAGGCATAGTTCTCATGTTAAGTTGAAATTGTGTCATTTGTATGAGAGCCCCTTATAGAGTGGAGGAGGGCTTTGGGAGCACCATAAAACATTTCATGCCTTAAAATCTCAAGTCTATCTTCCAATTAACTCATTAGCTTTATTGCTCTAGAGTGGTGCAAAATTTGTGTCTTCACGGAGCTTGAGAGCATTCCCTCCCTCTCTTTCATATGGCGTGGAAGAGTCTGTATCACTATAGGACTGTTTATCCTTTCAAAAATTTCACATGCCAAGCTTGGTTCCATTTCTGATTAGTTCTCAAGTTATGCAATGATTTCCTTTTCATTTGTAGGTGGGAGGTCTCAAATCAATAAAACCATTTTTGTCTTCAAAACCACTACATACTTAAATTTGGTTCCATTTGCACATTTAGTTCTTCGAATATCATGCTTAAAGATGATTGTCAATGGAGCCCACCCCTTAGGATAGGGATTATGGACGAACAAATTAACATATTGTGTCTTCAAAACTACCACATGCTAAAATTGTCTTGTTTGCTTGATTAGTTCCCGAGTTCGGGAAGGTCCGCTTAATTATGTCACGATAGTAGTTTAAAAACGTGGACGATCCGCATACAAAAATTGGAAGGCCCATACAAAAACGTGACAAGGGGGGGAGGGGTTATAAAAAGTCATTTTTGCGTGACGTAATTAATGGACGTTCCCTATGCAGAATGTTGTAGTATTATTTGTATGAGAGCCCCCTTATGGACAGAGGGTTCAGCTGCCATGAAAAACTTGCCTTTCAAAAACAGCACACATGCCAATTTAGTTTTTTGTTTTGATTAGTTTCGAGTTATGAAGAACAGTGTTTAATTTGAAGGAAGTCTCTTCACCCCAAGGAGGGGTCTCAAACTATTATGAGAACTCATCGCCCCAAAACTTATACAAAAATTTACGCTGACTGTCTAGTGTTTTTGAGTCTGAAATGGGACAGACGCCAGACGCTGACAGCAGACAGAAATTCATTTTGTATATATAGTAGATTTACGCGGTAATAAATGCGAACGCAGCTGATACAGCGATTGACGAACACCTGCGTCTATGCGTCCTCCTTTAGCTCAATCAGTAAAGGCGCAGCTACAAAAAGCAAACACCATGCTGGAGGTGGCTGGTTCGATCTTCCGGTCTGGTTCTAGGGAATTTTTCAGCTAAGGGAAATTCCTCGACTCCCTGGCGATAGCGTATGATTGTACTTGCCACACAATCATACTAATGCAAAAATGGTACCTGCCATCGGAAGCTCTTAATTAATAACTGTGAAGTGCATATAGAACACTAAGCTAAGAGCAGGCCAAGTAAGCTTATTGTGAGAGCAATAAGCTTGAAATGCTGTAAGAAGAAAACATGTCCACGGCAAGGGTCTGCTGCATATTCTAATCGCATATATTTCTATACGATTGCTGAAAAATTCAAACCTAATGGAATTTCTGGCACGCATGCTTCACGGACAGAAGTCATTGAGTAAATAGAAGATACATGAAGTCTTTGTTTCACTTGGATTTGATTTTACTGTTAAATCGGGTAAATGCAAATTAAAAATCCATTGCTTCGCTCTGAATGAAGTTGTTCCTGCCATGTATTTGTTTCGATATTGTTGCAGAAACTTCTCCTTCATCACGTAGTATTGCTTGATCTGTAGAGCTAGACAGCCGTACTGAAAGATTTTTCACTTCGCGAAAATCGAATTTAGTGCGTACAGCTATGTAACCGTAAGCTGCCGTAAGCGGCAAGAGGTTTCTGCCTAAGGCATCTCAGAGGATAATATACAGGCTGACCTTCCAAAATGTTGCTTGTGCATGTTTCAATATTTGTTGCAGATCTCTATTCTCAAACATGCATGTCGCAAGTGGTGGGCACTGTTACACCATATTCAACCGGGTTCTTGAAATCAATCTCTCAACATATCCGTGGACTCTCTGACGCGTAACAAGAAGCTCTCAGTTGCTCTCCACCGAATGACACAGCGTAGATAAAGAAACATTGAGTTTTCGCAAGTTATCTTAAGGGAATGGCTTGATTTGGCAGAAAACTTGGGATATTTCATGCAAATCTTACCCAGATAACGCCTCAATCTCAGCTCTATTGTATGAAATATTACAAACATTGTTGTATGGCGAATGAAGAATGGCAACAATTACTGCCGTTTACGCCTCATTTTGCTTGGAATAAACTGGGGATATTGTACATTCGTCTTTGTTGAAATTAATTGTTGTTTTTTTCTGTGTAGTTTTAAATAGCACACAACATTTCTCACTTTGTTTTTTTTTTGATTTGTCCTCGACTTAACTCTCACCGATTCGTAATGGCGGCCACATGCTGATATTCAGAGAATGAGCGCTGCACGGTGTGACAAGGTCGCTTATGTTAAAAGCGCGTAAATATAAGCGTTCGAAAACGACAGCGTCCTGTAAATTAAAATTAAGCTGCAGCAATAAAACTAAATCTTAAAAGAATGGATCTCTCTGGCATAGGTAATGAGAAGTTTGTTTACTTCTAAGTAAATTGGAAAAGTTAGAGTAGATTAAGAATTAGGTTAATATTTATTAAAGCACTCTACAAATAATGCTGTCATTAACATTCAAATATATTTACTGTGAAGCTGATCGGTTGCACCCAAATAATTAAGACATTATTAATCAATTTATAGTTGTTCACTTCCGCCTAACTTTCGATTTCCTTAACATTTTTGACATCATCATATAGCTAGTAAAGCTGAACAGATCTATCTACACGATCTTTAAATGCTCTTAATTTCGTTAAATTTAACACAAAAACCGAGTAATGCAGCCAAGCATGTGCAGAAACTAGTCACACGTTATAAATTTACTGTTCACATAGGTAAAATAACAATGATTTAACAAGAAAAACGTGGACTCAATGTTAGAAACATATTTATTTTTTTTATGTTCCAAAATAGAGCCTGTTGTATTAAAAGCATATTAAAATTGTTGTAACTGTTAAAATTTTCAATAAAAATGTTTGAGTTTCGGTTGTATGATTTCCAAATGGCTAATCTAAACACACACCAAAAAAAACAAATCTGTGCAGCGTGAATTATATTGTTTTCATTATCAGATGGCTGATATTTAATATGTGAGAATCACTCGCGCGTTTCTTAGCTGTTTTCTTAAAGTTTCTTTTGTGAAAATTCCTTTGGTCAGCCGGCAAAGCCAAAAATCAGAAAATCAGAAAAGAAAACCGTAAAAAGACTACATTTAGTATCAAATCTATCAAATGGGACGAAGTTGCATCCATGAATAGACCCAATTTGATGTTAATAGACCGACATTAATTCCACATCCCTCGAAAGCTTTCTGACTTCATAAAATGAGATGTGTAACTTTTCATGATACATCTTCTTTAACATATCTAAGCAAGTGTACAGCTAATTATATATTTCTAATTGTTACAATTCTACACGGTGTTCAATAAGTTCGAATACAAGTTTTCATCATTGCGGTAGGTATGCGCCATGTACATATTCTGCATTGGTATTGGTGTCAGCTTTAGCTTCATTCATACGCTACCGAATGTGCGCGGTGTTGACATTCTGTTGAGTTGTTGTTCGTTTGTTACGCGCGATGAAAGAGTATCGGGACTTCGTAATTAAGCGTTTTTGAACGGTGAGCGACCCGGCGATATATTCCGGCTGCTGAAATCGCATGGGGTCAAGCGGAACTTTGTCTACCACGACCATCAGGCGATACCGGGAGACGTCCTCGACCAATGACTCGTGCGAGATCCGGTCGGCCGCGTTCAGCGAGGACGCCACGGGTTATCAAGATCGTGAGGGAGTGAATTCGGCGCAAAAAGAACCGCTCAATCCGGAAAACGGCTGCAGATCTCAACGTTTCCATTGGAACCGCTCACACCATACTCACCAAGGACCTTGGTTTCAGGCCTTACAGTTCTAGTTCTAGAGTTATGCAGAAATTTGTGTTCCATTTGTTTGAGAGCATTCCCTCCCTCCCTCTTCATATGGCGGAAGAGTCTCAAATCACCATAGAATCGTTTTCATCCTTCAAAAAATTTCCACATGCCAAGTTTGGTTCCATTTCCCTGATTAGTTCTCAAGTTATGCAATGATTTCCTCTTCATTTGTAGGGGAGGGGTCTCAAATCAACATAAAACCATTTTTTGTCTTCAAAAACCACCACATACTAAATTTGGTTCCATTTGCATGATTAGTTCTCGAGTCATGCTGAATATTGTATTTCATTTGTATCGGAGCCCACCCCCCTTTAGGATAGGGAGGAACATAATTGGAACAAATTGGAACATATTGTGTCTTCAAAAACCACCACATGCTAAAATTCGTTCCGTTTGCTTGATTAGTTCCCGAGTTCGGGAAGGTCCATTAATTATGTCACGTGATAGGGGGGAGGGGGGGTTTGGGAAAACGTGACGATCCATACAAAAAAATTGGAAGGCCCATACAAAAAACGTGACAAGGGGGGGGGGGGGGGGGTTATAAAAAGTCACTTTTTGCGTGACGTAATTAATGGACGTTCCCTTATGCAGAATATTGTGTATTATTTGTATGAGAGCCCCCCCTTTTATGACAGGGAGGGTTCTCAAGCTGCCATGAAAAACTTTTTTTGCCTTCAAAACATACACATGCCAAATTTGGTTTCTTTTGCTTGATTAGTTCTCGAGTTATGAAGAAATTAGTGTTTAATTTGTATGGAAGTCCCCCTTTCCAATCAAGGGAGGGGTCTCAAACTATTATGAGAACCTTACCTGCCCCCAAAAATCCCTGTATACAAAATTTTACGCCGATCGGTTCAGTAGTTTTTGAGTCTTTTAGGCTCAGACAGACGCCAGACGCCAGACAGCAGACAGAAATTCATTTTTGTATATATAGATAGATTTTACTGTATCAAACGCGGAATCATTGAGCAGTTGATTGACGAAGACTATGTCTATGCGTCCTCCTTTAGCTCAATCAGTAAAGGCGCAGCTACAAAGCAACACCATGCTGGAGGTGGCTGGGTTCGATCTCCGGTCTGGTCTAGGAATTTTTCGTTAAGGAAAATTTCTCGACTCCCTGGGCATAGCGTATGATTGTACTTGCCACACAATCATACTAATGCAAAAATGGTACCTGCCATCGAAAGCTCTTAATTAATAACTGTGGAAGTGCATTTAGAACACTAAGTTAAGAGCAAGCAATAAGCTTATTGTGAAAGCAATAAGCTTGAAATGCTAAAGAAGAAAAATGTCTTACGGCAAGGGTTCTGTTATATTCTAATCGCATATATTTTATACGAGCTGTAAAATTCAAACCTAATGGAATTTTCACGCATGTTTACGGACAGAAGTCATTGAGTAAATAGAAGATATGATGTTTTGTTTCACTTGGATTTGATTTTACTGTTAAATCGGGTAAATGTAAATTAAAAATCCATTGCTTCGTCTGAATGAGTTGTTCCTACCATATATTTGTCGATATTGTTGCAGAAATTTCTCCTTCACAATAGTATTGCTGATCTGTTGAGCTAGACAGCGTACTGAAAGATTTTTTCACTTCGCGAAAATCGAATTTGTGTGCGTACAGCTTATGTAACCGTAAGCTGTTGTAAGTGGCAAGAGGTTTCTGCCTAAGGCATCTCAGAGGATAATATACAGGCTGACCTTCCAAAATGTTTTTGTGCATGTTTCAATATTTTTTGCAGATCTCTATTCTCAAATATGCATGTCGCAAGTGTGCACTGTTACACCATTTTCAACCGGGTTCTTGAACAACTTCAAATATCCGTGGACTCTAACGTGTATCAAGAAGCTCTCAATGCTCTCCACCGAATACACAGATAAAAAGAAACATTGAGTTTTCTGCGTTATCTTAAGGGAATGCTTGATTTGGCAGAAAAATTTGGGATATTTCATGTAAATCTTACCCAGATAACGCCTGAATCTAGCCTATTGTATGAAATATTACAAACATTGTTGTATGGCGAATGAAGAATGGCAAATAATTTCGTTGTTTACGCCTCATTTTGCTTGGAATAAACTGGGGGATATTGTACACGCTTGTTGAAATTAATTGTTTTTTTTTTCTGTGTAGTTTTAAATAGTACACAACATTCTCACTTTGTTTTTTTTTTAATTTGCCTCGACTAACTCTCACCGATTCTAATGGCGGCCACGATACTTTTCAGAAAATGAGCGCTGCACGGTGATGTCGTTTTGCGTTAAAAGCATGTAAATATAAGCGTTTGAAAATGACATGTCCTGTAAATTAAAATTAAGCTGCAGCAATAAAACTAAATCTTAAAGAATGGATCTCTCTGGCATAGGTAATGAGAAGTTTGTTTACTTCTAAGTAAATTGGAAAAGTTGGAGTAGATTAAGAATTAGGTTAATATTTATTAAAGCACTCTACAAATAACGCTGTCATTAACATTCAAATATATTTACTGTGAAGCTGATCGGTTGCACCCAAATAATTAAGACATTATTAATCAATTTATAGTTGTTCACTTCCGCCTAACTTTCGATTTCCTTAACATTTTTGACATCATCATATAGCTAGTAAAGCTGAACAGACTATCTACACGATCTTTAAATGCTCTTAATTTCGTTAAATTTAACACAAAAACCGAGTAATGCAGCCAAGATGTACAGAAACTAGTCACACGTTATAAATTTACTGTTCACATAGGTAAAATAACAATGATTTAACAAGAAAAACGTGGACTCAATGTTAGAAACATATTTATTTTTATGTTCCAAAATAGAGCCTGTTGTATTAAAAGCATATTAAAATTGTTGTAACTGTTAAAATTTTCAATAAAAATGTTTGAGTTTCGGTTGTATGATTTCCAAATGGCTAATCTAAACACACACCAAAAAAAACAAATCTGTGCAGCGTGAATTATATTGTTTTCATTATCAGATGGCTGATATTTAATATGTGAGAATCACTCGCGCGTTTCTTAGCTGTTTTCTTAAAGTTTCTTTTGTGAAAATTCCTTTGGTCAGCCGGCAAAGCCAAAAATCAGAAAATCAGAAAAGAAAACCGTAAAAAGACTACATTTAGTATCAAATCTATCAAATGGGACGAAGTTGCATCCATGAATAGACCCAATTTGATGTTAATAGACTGACATTAATTCCACATCCCTCGAAAGTTTCTGACTTCATAAAATGAGATGTGTAACTTTTCATGATACATCTTCTTTAACATATCTAAGCAAGTGTACAGCTAATTATATATTTCTAATTGTTACAATTCTACACGGTGTTCAATAAGTTCGAATACAAGTTTTCATCATTGCGTAGGTATGCGCCATGTACATATTCTGCATTGGTATTGGTGTCAGCTTTAGCTTCATTCATACGCTACCGAATGTGCGCGGTGTTGACATTCTGTTAGTTGTTGTTCGTTTGTTACGCGCGATGAAAGAGTATCGGGACTTCGTAATTAAGCGTTTTTTGAACGGTGAGCGACCCGGCGATATATTCCGGCTGCTGAAATCGCATGGGGTCAAGCGGAACTTTGTCTACACGACCATCAGGCGATACCGGGAGACGTCCTCGACCAATGACCGTGCGAGATCCGGTCGGCCGCGTTCAGCGAGGACGCCACGGGTTATCAAGATCGTGAGGGAGTGAATTCGGCGCAAAAGAACCGCTCAATCCGGAAAGCGGCTGCAGATCTCAACGTTTCCATTGGAACCGCTCACACCATACTCACCGAGGACCTTGGTTTCAGGCCTTACAAAAACGTAAGGTCCATGGCGTTTCGGAGGCTACCAGCAAAAAGCGGTTGGATCGAGCTAAGAGGATCCTCTCTCGGCACGCTGGTCAGGAGTTTGTTTTTTCGAACGAGAAACTGTTCGTGCTGCAGCAGCCGCACAGTGTGCAAAATGACCGGGTGTGGGCGCCATCGAGGACAGCATTCCTGAATCCAATATAAACATCCTCGGTTCCAAAGTGCCGCGTCGGTGATGGTTTGGGGGCAGTATGCAAACGTGGTAAGCTACCCTTGGTGTTTATTGAAAAAACGTCAAAATCAACGCGGCGTACTACAAAACTGAGGTTTTGGAAAAGGTTGTTGCCCCAGTCTCCGAAGCCTCTACGGCGATGAGCACTACGTGTTCCAGCAGGACGGTGCACCAGCCCATACGGCAAATGTGGTTCAAGCCTGGTGTCGGGACAATTTAACCGACTTTCTGGACAAAACTTTGTGGCCTCCCAGCTCCCCGGACTTGAATCCTCTCCGACTTTTTTTGTTTGTTCCTATATGATGGCGAGCTGAACGAATACAAGGTCAGCACTTGGATCATTTCAAGACGGTAATTCTCAAAATCTGGGACGAAATGCCCATGCAGTCCGTGCGTGCCGCCTGCGACGCGTTCGAGAAACGTTTGAAGCTCGTTAAGGAGTACAAAGGGGGTCATTCAAGAGAAATGTTGTAAACGTTCCTTGTAAACATAGCTTTCAATAACATAAATCCAAAAAATAAAAAACATGTTTTCATTTTTTAACAAATTTTGAAAGTGTATCCGAACTTATTGAACACCGTGTAATTATATAAGATCCATCCCGTTTACTTAAAAAAGGTAGAATTATTGATTATTTTAACTAATTACACTGCGAGAACAATTTTTCATGATTTCGAAACAACCTCATAACATTTTCTCTTTATCTAAAATTAATCCTGATTTTCATTATAGCTAATTCGAATTATGAGGAACAGCTTTCCAGAAGTTCTACGCTAACTCATCGCAGAACCTCATCGGGGTTTTCCGTGTAGTTTTTTTTTCTCTCATTGAAATCATCCAAACCTTTCCGCAAAAAAAACCATCTCCCGTATTCCTTAGAACGTCACACATTTCTGTACCTCTGTCTCTCGTTCATTAGTATTCAATACGGGTGACATTTATCAACAACACGGACGATTGATGCTGCACCAGCCATGACTCCTCTGCTGTGCCATCATTGCGATACACTCTTAATCAGCATTTTTCTCCTTATTTTGATCTGTGTTGTCATTCTAGCTCCCATCAGCCACATGTGCCGAGACCGAGTCGACCTTAGCACTCCCATCCCTCGGCTCAGCTGCAATGGCCTGCCCTAGGAGTCAGAATCCTACTCAGTCGTGGTGACACATGTGTGGCGGTCGTACGAATGCAATCGTTTCAAGCCATATCAGTTTCATCCTTATATGAGTTCTGCAATACACCGAGCATGTACGTGAGCTCGGAATGGGCCGGGACGAAATGTTCACCTCTAGCTAAAGTGCAAACAATACGCCAAAGCACATATTATGATCCAAACATGACATACACATTTGGTGGATTGGCCCACTGGGGACTGACGGTGGAGTTCCCAAGAACGTTGGTAGGTACAGTTACTGTGCGCTTAGAAGCTGGTCACGAATGGGTTAATATTATCTCCATCCATATTGGTATGCACGCGTGGTTGACACATGCAACTGCTACCGAGGTTGTTTCGTTCTGTGCATTGTCGGGAGGTTCAGCGAAATTGCTGCGCTTTGAACTTTCATGTTAGCTTTGATGTTACCTCACTGGAGAGTAGGGAGCAGTGTTGCTATACTTTTAAGAATCGTGCATTTGGCAGCATTATCTTCTTCAATTTTACATTGATACATTGGGACGATGGTGTCTTCAAGCCATGCAACAGAGTATTCTAGGGAAAATGTGATTGACACTGGGCACGCTGTAATCCTATTCCTAGAAGTTACAGTATCGCCAAACTAACGCAACGGGTGGTTGAAAGAACCCGTCGCTTAAGTATACAAAAAAGTGATATAGAACTCTCTCGCACACACCAATTCCGATCCACCAGATATTCCAGAACAGACACTAGTCCTGGCCATATCTTTATTCAAATTTGTTTCATTGCATGCCTTGTTGTGGGTAAACTCAGTGAGTGGTAAATATTTTCTTCGTGACACATTTGTTCATAAATTCATAATGAATGACGGTGGTAGCTGTTCCCGTATCTGGATCGTGTGTAGATTCTCGACTTAGACAGCCAGTCGGGTCCCAGTGGGAAGACGTCATCGTTTGCCAGTGTAGCTATCCGCTGATACCGTATTTTTACTGTTGATGAATTGTTTGCTCCATCGCATCGCTCAGTCAAGTCAGTCAGTCAGTCAGTCAGGCGGTCTGCCAGTACAGGGAACAGGCCTCATTTGTATCGTTGGCTGCACAGCACAGTTCCCATTTCGTGTATGATCTGTCGCTTTGCCCGTAGCATCCTCCTTTGTCTGGGGAGGAGCTGTTCACTGGTGCCGCGTGTCATGGAATGGCCAAAATGACACCAAGGTGAACAATAATGCATTTTCCCAGGTGATGTCATGAGGGAGGAATTTCTTCACCGAGCGCACACATAAATATTAAGGGAAGGATCATCATGCAGCAAAGGTGGGTGGCAAGAGGTGGGTGGAAATCGTTTCTATGTTTTGGAATTGGACGTGTGTCTATCTATCTTGGGGCTGGGATGATGATGACGAGGACAACAACAATTAGCTGAGAGATTCCTGGCGGATGAGTCCTGCAGCGGTGATGTGTGATATGTGATTTGAATGCAAACATAAACAGTGCTACTCTGGAATGTGTTATCGGAGAAATGCGCGCAAATATGAGATTTCAGCAATGACTTACGAGTTCTGTTGTGGAGGCCATGGAAGGGGATGAGATATCTGGGAAGAAGAAACTGTTTTATCTAGAATCATTTATGAGAGTTGATTACCCATTGTTATCATATACCTACATTTTTGTTTGAATTGGCTTTTTTGATGATGTAGGGTAAGGTGATGTAATGTTAGCCTAGCTCCTTCATTCGGCCTATGTACCAAATGTATCATTAATTTAGCGATAATCAACAAAATCATGTTGATACTAGGATGACTGATGTAATCAAAAGCAACTGAGACAATATTAATCAACTTCTAGTTATTCACTTCCGCGTAATTTTCGATTTCTTAAGCTTCTGAGGCATCATGACTTCACTGGTTAAGCTGAACAGATGATCTACACGATTTTCAAGTGATCTAAATTTGGATTAATTGAATCTATCAAGCAAGAAATACAGTCTGGATGTGCAGAAAAAAGTTACACGTTTCAAATTAACTGTTTACATAGCTAAAATAATACTTATTTTACAAGAAAATCGTAGACCCAATGTTGAGGACATATATTTTTATATGTTCCTAACTATGGCCTGTTTTTTCAACAACCTAGCAGAAGGGTTGTTATTGGTTAAAGTTCAAGTGGAAATGCATAAATTGGCGGTTGTTTATATTCAAGTGGCTCATCTAAATACAAACCGAAGGATCAAAATCATTGTATAGTGAATAATAATATTTTCATTATTGAATGGCTGATGAACCATATATGAACATCACCTAAGTGTTTCGAAGCAGTTTTACTTTAGTTTGTTTTGTTGAATGTTGTATCAAGTAAAGTGAATACAGCTGAAAATGCTCTAATTCAAAAAATTAAAAAAAAAACCGCACAAAGACTGCACTTAGTAATAAATCCATCGAATGAGACGAAGTTGCATCCATGAATAGCATTAAATCCATATCGCTCGAATGTTTCTGACATTATAATACGAGTTGTGTAACTTTTTGACTTATCAAACTTATCTTAGCAAGTGTCTAACTTGTTGAATCTCGCTTACAGCTTAAAAACTTTATGAGTTATAATAAAAAATGTAATCGATCATTGCATAATAGGCTGATTAAGGGACACATATCCTATATGTCCACATTGATCAATCAATGCTTTAATAACTTAAGAAAGTCCTATTGCTCTTACTCAAAACAATAAAAAGTCAACCCCAAAATGGATCAAAACAATGCACAAAGATCAATATTTCAAAAATGGGAAGATCAAAGGGAAATAAGTTATATCATCAAAAAAATCATAATCTTCTTTGATTCTCTCCGAATAAGATGGAACGTTGCACAGGGTTTCGGTAAGGGAAATCATGTTCTTTTACATGGTTAAAAACAATTGACCTAAGAGTAAGTTTTCAAAAATGCGCATGTGTGTTATCTTCAAAACATAAAATTACCTACTATTATTATAGAGTCATCTATGTTATTTTTCGGAAAAATAAATATAATCAATTAATGAAGCTATTAAAAAAATCATACACTGAAACAAAAACTATTACCTTCACAAAAAATTTTATATTACGTTTTAAAATGGTGAATGCCTACACTCAGTAGCAAAAAACAGCCGAGCAAAATTTTGCATATGAAAAACGCGTTGTTCAACTTTCTGTAACTTTGTCAATTATCAATATTTTTGAAATATCGGTGCAAAAAAGAAAGGCGAAGCGAATTCTATTGATAATACTGTATAATACTGTAAACGTAGTTTTCACAAACCAATTCACACTGAATGCTATATTTTTAAAGTTCTTCGTGGGTTACACTAGTTTTTTGGGATATATCACACGTAAAAAATCATGTATATTAATAAGATGAATTCGCTTAGGCTTTTTTCTGGCACCGATTTGGCATGGTCAATATCGGATGAAAAATGGAAATACTCATGTTAGTGTGTCAACTTTAACGCCAGCTGTAGTGCAAACCAGTTGATAAAAACCATTAAAATTTTGTCCACATTATTTTCTGTATTGTTCCAAGCTATGCAGAAATTTTCAATATGCTACCTAAATTTTTCACAGATATACGAATTTTTAAATTGCTATGTCCAAAAATGGCTTTTTTCACACATGTTATGATAACTCCAATTTTGTAAATTTCATCAACATGAAATTTAAGTCACATTAGGTTTAAATATTGTTTGTAGTGTTGTCAATTTTTCAGCCAAAAATATTGATAATTGACAAAGTTGCAGAAGTTTGAACAACGCGTTTTTTTGGAAGCAAAATTTTGCTCGGCTTTTTTTTGCTACTGAGTGTACCTTTACAATGTATAATTTTTCAATTTGGTTTTGTACATTTCCAAAGTCGAAGGAAGAATAACAGAGGTTGTTTGATAATCGATCAACTTTAAGTGAAGAAGATTCCAATAAAATAAATATTTCATAGTTTTTAAATTTTTAAGTTTTTGAAAAACTATCACATTGTCATAATATGACATAGGGAACGACACGGGTTATAAGCAGTAGATGCATCACCTGGGATATTTAATGAACCTTTATCTAATCTATAATGAGATCTGCGAATATTCGGGCATCAATCTCTCTGCATGCTTTTTATCTATCGAAACTTACCTACAAAAACGAACATTTGACTCAGAAAATTTAAGAAAGGATTATTTGTCGTTGATACTGTTGAACAGCTCCGAAAAATATGTTTTCATTGCATTTGGTAGTGCGAAAGATTAACAACTTAATTATAAGCATAAATCAACCTCAAACTACAAGTAAGAACATGATATAAAGAGCGATTAGAGATCATTAAACATAAAGCTAATGTTCACTCAATATTCAACATCACATTCAAAAAAAGAGTTTTAGATGTGAGAACCAAATAATGAAGACATTTCCTCCGGTACCCGCGATCAAATGCAAAATACGCAAATGCAAAATTTGAGCGAAGTACTTCGGCAGGTAACAAACTAAGTGTTTTCTCGATGAGGTATTTTAAATCTCCAAAATCTCTGTATTTCATTGTTAATCAATCATAATCAAAGCATCAACTC
>JASCZW010018763.1:0-14853 GCA_034211315.2 Aedes japonicus | reverse complement strand
ACATGTATTGCTTCACTAAAAATACATCTATTCACCTAAATTACAAGATGATTCTTCCTACCGCGCCAATTCTCATCACATTACCAGGGCATCATCTCCATCTGATGCTCACATGCATAAGCTATTTCGTACAGTTGCTATTTTAAATGACCCAAGTTGAAGAGATTCAGAAGGCTCGAATCAAGCTCTACCCTGCATGCTCGAGCATTGTCATCTTTCCACTTGGCTCTTTGATGAATATTAATAATACTTCCATCTACTTCCTCAAACACACACACATGGTTTCATACCAAAGCGATGCGCGAAGAATTAATTTCGTTTACTTCTAATTCCGTAAAATCAATAAAATCGCATTTTATCTCTTCATTTCCTGCTGGTTGATCATATCCGAGCAAGATCAACAAGCTAGGTACATTTTTTGATAGCTCTAAGTGCTGCTGATGCTGCTAATAAAGCTGTTGTTGTCGATTGCAGGTCATTGCTGATGTCGAAGTAACAGGTCTGAGACGATTTTGGGAGTTTCATGGCTGGTAAGTACTTGTTCGGCAAAGGTATTCATTTTCAAGCTTCCCTCAAGCCATTGATCGTAGTATCGATAGTCACCACGACTTCCAGTGCCTTTGCCGACGGTAAAAGTTTGGTCTTCGTCGGAAGCTGCGCGTAGAAGATGTCGACGGGTCGATAATTGACACCAGCTGGTGCTGCCGACTCATCTTCACCTTGCAGCTTCGAGACATCAGAAAACGGTACCCCTGGCTACCGTCCGTTGTTTTCTTTTCTGGAAATTATTCAAAATCTAATGCCATTTCGAATTGCTAAATCCAGGGTTGAGTTTTGCTTTGTTTGACGGGTGTGGGTGAGAATACGACACAATTTTATATATTGTCGTTATAATTGTAGCACAAAATAGCCTCAAAATAAAAGTTGACGATAAACGAAGCAATTTTATGGTGAGGTAATTTACGACCAGGAGCTCATTCAGATCGCCAGGCTTGCTGATAGCGGGTTGTTTCGGTTCTTCAAAAAGAAATTTATTTCGCTGCCGCGCTGTCTTGTTAGTTCTCGAAAATGGCGGCAACTTTCTAACATTTAAAGAAACAAGTTATCTATCAGTGATTCAATCCGTAACAACGATCTACAATTACTTATTCAGGTTGTAACAAAAAAAATTGCGTCATTGATGAATATTATTCATAGTCGTTGTCACCACTAAAGCGGGATCGAGAAACATTTTGCACACTGACAGTTCAGAGCAGAATAAAGTTCAGCTTGAACTGATACGACACAGGTGAATCTCTAAAATAATTAAGTTATTTATTTTATCGCGGAGTTTTTAAGTCGCAACAGTGGAAACTACAAAAACAACAGAATATGGTTTCTCTTGCTTTCTCAGCAAACCGTGTCTATTTCAATCTAAAGCTGTGTTGGCAGCAAAATACAGGGCGAAAGCCGAACTATTTAGGACCGCCTCATCAGCTGGACTAAATCTTTGATGGTAGAAACTAAGATAATCATTCAACAGTTCTGCATAACTACCAAACGAAATCGAACGCAGCTAACCGTGAACATAAATTATTTTGCCTTCATTAAACATACATTGAACCGAGCGCGCCAAAAGTGAATCGCAAGCTCAATGAAGTTGAAACACTCTACCAAAATCGTAAGTCAAACATATTTCCGACGGACTTATCAACAACGAGAATACAGCAAAGATTAGTCAGGACCGCCACATGGTAAGAGCGAGACATTCAAGTCCAGAGGACGACAAGAATGGAGGCGTTAGACTTCAACGCGAGTAGTATTTCTCATCGCATCGGCATCAACAAAAAATCTAATAAAATTTATAGCTTTAGCTTACATTCAATACCACTATTGAAACCGCCTGAAGTCCTGCTCTGCAAAAGTGACTCGACTCTCAACAAAACAAAAATGGTCGATGACAACTCGATCTTACCGGTGGAGCCGAATCTGATTGCTCGCGTGAGCACGTGTGATCTCCAAAGAGATGATTCAAGCAGTCCAATGCGAACCAATGTGGAATTTCAGAGATAGGCACTGCGGGTGCGTAGAGCTGGTAGAGGGAGACATCTCGAGGAGCCGAGAGCGGTTACCGCTCACATCGGGGCTGTCCGCAATGTTTCGAAATCCGCCAATTTGAATGCATCAATTCGAAGGTCCGCCTCAATTCAGCTGCCAGCCAGACGTAGCAAATGTCAAGAGATCTCTCCGCCTCTTGGCCTGCTTCGCCGAGGTTCATTCGCGAACTCGTATTTCAAGCCATGCAGGAAATACGGACCCGGAGAATCTTCGGCACATTTGTCAGCGATGTTGGAAGCGGGTCCAGCGTTGAGGCCAAAAAGTCAGAGCACGATTTCCTGCTCGTGTTCCTGTGTTTGTGCTACAGACAATAGAGACTCTTGTATGGAAAACCAGAACACCTGATTTTCATGCCGGTGAAAAAGGTATTAGAGATTTTAGCACCGCCAAAGCGTTATAAGCTGGACACAGAGATTGACTTCAAACAGTGAGCAAAAACCCTATGGTGGATTCGAGGAGTGAGACAACACTGGGCATGCGGTGCATCCTCAACATCCTCTATCATTTTTAAGGAGCTGGTGATACATCGCTGACCTCCATCCGAAGCTACCCTGGGCGATGCTTGTCAACACCGGCATCAATAACTCAGAACGTTTGCAGTCGGAGTGTTGCGGAGGCTGAGTGTGCTGCTGCAGATGTGTCATTTTGGCAGGGAGAACCAAGATTCAAGAAATGTCCCCTCTGTCTTCACATGGGTCAAATGGAATGACCGGAAAGTGCCGTAATGTGCCCTGCACGCATGATCCTGGATATCCTCGCAAACTTGCCTGATCTGCTCGGCTCTCAAGTCTCCGCTGTGGATATACCCATTCATGGTTCAGTGCGCGGCAAAAGCGTAGGTTCTGCTGGAGCTCGGCATCCTGCAGCTGGAGAGGGACTCATCTACTCAATATTTTCCGGTACGAAAGCCTCGGGTGCACAACGCCGTGGACAGCGCCCAAGTCAAATGTGAAGGCCAGAGAGAGCCAAACCAATGCAGCACTTCCAGGTGGGCCTCCAATGGAAGCGAGTTGACCAACGCTGCAATCCGGGTTTGCCTTTGGAAGCACCACACGTTCGAGTTCCGCAGACAGGCGTGCAAACTGGCCGCAAGAACGAATGCAGTGCCTTTGAACGGCGCAAGGCGAAAATTATTTAATCGGTAAGTAGCGTAAACAAGTAGATCATCGAGTATTGCAGGAGAAAGGGTGGTCACCCACAGGACGACGGAAGCCAGAAATTGAGTGAAGGCCGATCCGTGCCAAGTTACGGTACCTTTCTAGGAGTGGTCTTAATCCAGGAAGCTGAGCGAAGATCAGAATATTTTGTGATGCGGCGGCAACGGTGGATGGAGTATCCCTGAACACGATGATGTTAAAGACGCCAGATCTCCTGAACTCTCTTCCATCGGTCCTTTTCGGATTCCGAGAGAAACGCTACGCCATCTGCGCTGACATTAATGAAATCTTCCATCAGATCCAAATCAAGAAGGAGGACCGACAAGCTCAACGTCTGTTGTAGCGTGATAATCCTGAACAAGATCCGGCAGTATTCATCAGGGATGTTGCAACATTTAGCGCCACCTGCTCCCTTTGTTCAGTGCAGTAGGTTAAAAATCTCTACGCGGCTGCCGAAAAGCTCCCGATGACGGCCAACGGTATCCTAAAGAAACATTATGTTGACGACTATCTTGGTAGTGCGGAGACCATCCAGATCAACTGGCGAAACAGGTACGAACGGTTCAGTCTCATAAAGGTTTCCATATCAGGAACTGGATGTCCAATTCGGAGGAAATCCTCCGACTGGTCGGTGATTCATGTTCAGCGACGAAGATGAGTTTGAAACTAGACAAAACTGAGGAGGCGGATCAGATTCTTGGAGTGCTATGGTGCCCTGAAGAGGATAAATTCACATATTCCACAAACATGGAAGAGAGCCTAGAGCGACCGTCTAAGCGCATCGTTCTACGATTCCAGATAAATTGTGCCAGAGGTGGTGGCAGTCGACTAAGCTTTGCGGTCAATTGAATTTCATTTGGATTGATCGTTGTTACTTTCCTGATCGTGGTGAGGAAGAATTTGAGTCGCTGCAGCTTCACGTGTTTTTGGACGCTTGCGAAGAGCGCGTACACACTCAAGAAAATTTCATTAGTATTCGGTAATTTTTTACCGAACTTTCAACAGCTGAACAGTTCGGTAATCCAATTTAACGGACTTCGGTAAAATTTGACAAGTTCCGATCATTTGTTTACCGGAATACTGTAAAATTTCACCGAAACCCGGTAAATTGGATTACCGAACGTTAAGCTGTTGAAAGTACGGTAAAAAATTACCGAATACTGTAAAATTTTCTAAGTATGTATGCCTACGTGGCGTACCTAAGAGCTAAGTATGACGGAAAAAATGTGCATTGGTGGCTACAAACTCTAAAGTAGCCCCTTTAAAAAAGCCTCTCCATTCCACGACTAGAGTTACAAGCCGCCTTACTCGGAGCTCGCTTGCAGAAGGTGATACGCCAATCACATAGTCTGCCTATCGGCAAATGCTTCTATAACACCTAACCCAAGAATGTGTTGGCGTGGATCAACTCCAACCATTGCAACTACCGACGATATGTGGCTGTTAGAATCGGGAAGATCCTAACTGAATCAAACGAAAAAGAGTTGCGGTGCATCCCATCCAAGGAACATGTAGCAGACGATGCTACTAAGTGGGGCAGTGGAGCCTGCTTTCAAGGACCTAAATCTCTATATCTATCAAAAAGCGAGTGGCCGATTGACAAGCAGTTTAAATTTGAGACTTTGGAAGAGACTCGAACTTCTCTGGTTAACCAGGATCGGAGCTATTCACCAATGATTGATAGGACTCGTTTTTCTTTGTGGAACCGACTATTGCGGACTGTGGCATACGTGCAGAGATGCATGAGAAACCTGAAGAAGAAAGTAAAAAGTGAACTATATGGCAAGTTGACGCAAAATGTAAGACTTGTTTATTGACTTGATTATTTTGGTCCGATGGCGGTACGTGTGGGTAGAGCGACAGTGAAAAGGTGGGTGGCTCTGTTCACCTGCCTGACTATCCGTGCAGTAAACCTAGAGGTAGTTCACTATCTTAGAGCAGATTTCTGCCTGATGGCAATTCAACGTGTTGAGGCACGACGTGGAACTCCTGGGCTATTACACAGCGATAATGGTACCAATTTTGTCGGTGCAAGCAACGATCTTCGACGGGAGTTGAAAGACATAATGGCCGAGATTGCTGAGACGTTCTCTAACGTCCCTACAAAATGGTGCTTTATTTCACCTGCGGCATTTATCATGGGAGAGAATAGTCCAATCCATCAAGACGGCACTAAAAGCGATGCACACTACAAGGATTCCAGATGAAGAAACATTCAAATCATTGAAACTCTCAGCCACTGACATTCGTTTTGGTGGATCTGGATCAACCAGAAGCCCTGACACCAAATCATGTTTTGTTGTTGAACTCGAGTGGGGTAACACAGCCAGCAATGTCTGTGTCTGTGGAAGAAGCCAACCAGGCATTTAGAATCAGCTGGAATTTATGTCGTATGATTGGTTCTGGCGAAGGGGGATTCGGGAATATTTACCAATAATAGCTCGAAGAACTCGATGGTTTGTAGACGTGAAACCCATAGTGGGTTATCTGGTTATCGTCGTTACTGAAGGAGCTCGTTATAGCTGTACAAAGGGCCATATTCTTGAAGTGATTCGCGGACTTGATGGAAGAGTTCGGCAAGCAATTGTGCAGACATCTACGGAAGTGGTTCGGCGGCCGATTGCAAAGTTAGATTCACTGTTTACCGCTTTGCTCCTTTTCATGTCTACGCACTTTCTGCCGACATCATGTGTCCCTCTTCCGTACAGATGAAGCATTGGTCCTTGATGCCTTGGTGACATATGTTTCCCTTTCGGCTGATGAAACTCAACGATGACGGGATTTCTTGCTTTGCATCCATGTATAGGCTAAGCACGTCAGTGTATGAAGATATGCCCAGGCCCAGCCTAGCCGGAAACATCTCCCGTACGATGCGTTTTAACCGTCTATGTTTCGAATAACGATCTCCTGATCGGGAACCTTTGGTATGAGATCATGTATTCGCACATAGCAAATATGGTCCTTGGCATGCGACATGTGGACTTATACCTTTTATCCATTCGTATAATGGAATATCAGTTGATTGAAGTTGGCAGTCAACGCGTACAATACCGTTCGCTTAGACTTGAAATTGATGAGGAAGGACTTTGCCACTGCTATTCTATATGCAACTTCAAATTTATATTTATTTTATATTTTCAAATTTATTTACTAAGATCAAAGCAAGCAGTGGAATGAAAGCGCATCTATTGATCACTTTACGCTTTTTTCAGCACATGATTAAATCCACGAATTTGTTCAGTAAAGTACACTGTTGTTGAACGGGTTTTCAATAAGTATGCTGTTCTGCTTAGATATGCTCCAATCTGTTTGTTGGGTTTATGAATTGGGTACTATTTTTATGAATTGGGAAATTGCGAAAGAAATCTCTAATCAAATTCTTTTGAAGCCTTTGCAGAAAGATGCGATCTCTCTGCTACAAATCGCCCTCCTGCAGCTCGCAGAACTCCTCGGCAGTGGCAATGCCGAGAATGACGATTATTGTGATGGAGTAATCGGCCAGCCCTGCATGGTCCAACATCGTTTTAAAATCCACTTCTGGAGCCTAATTGTCCAGAAGTGGATTATAGAGCTTCTGCTTGTCGCTAATTAAAGTATTTTAAAATTCAGTTTCGTTTTAGTTTTGAATTTTGCAAATTGAAAAATATAATGAAAAAAAATCAAAATAATTCCCTTACCTGTTGGAGCAAAGCAAACAGCTTATTCTTTCGTGTTATTGCTCATTCATTTTTCTCACTTACCGGTACTTTAGCTGACTCGGGGTAGTGATGGAATGCATGAAAATTTCCTTCTCACTGCTCAGCAGCAGTTTCTGGGTACAAATCCCCTATCGGATGATACGAAAGCGAGCATTGATTAGATAAACAATGATTAATTGTTTGATAATTCATGAAAAATTAAACACCTTTTGAACACTTTCACAATTCTATCTCCGAACGCGAACGGCGCTGCAACATGATTGAGCACGTTTTGACTGATACGCGTAACGCTTGCAGTGGTCATGATTTCAGTCTAATAAAAATGGTTACACTGAAACATGGCATTGGTCAATTTGGTCTTGCATTCATGATTCATAGTCATGATTTCATAATGTTTTGGTTCCATAATTTTCAAATCATGAGAACGGGATCAGATTTGTTTCCGTTTGTGATTATTGTTTATATAGTACAGTCATACCCTATGCCTAGAAAGTTAAAAAAAACTCGAAAGATTCCTAAACTAGATCAGGAATTGAACTAAGCTACGTTCAGCATTAGATTTGTAGTTGCGTCTTTACCGACTGAACTAATGAAAGTATATGCCTTAGCTCTATACGTTCTTGTAATGGCGTGTCGCAATTATGGGTATGGCCAAAGAGAACTTTGTAGGCCATGAGTAAAAAACACAGATTCATACAATGGTTAATTATTTGCATACTTTTAAACTTAATTCTACCGAGCCAATACGATAAACGGACATTTTGTTTTGACAGTGTTGATTCCATAACATAACAACAAATGTTCATAATTCATAACTAGTAATCTCACAACTGTTTCGAACTTGGGTGGAGTTAAGTTTGACAAAGGAAACGATTTATTGTTTATAAATTATTTCACTTTCTACAATGTCCTGCCAATCGATAAAAGGAAGGCCGTACGAAACGGTGATTGGGTCAGAGTCGAATGTGGTTCAGTTGAAAGATGTCTACACCAATGCCACGTCTTCAATGGAACTGGTTTACGACGAGCAGTTTGAGCATCGGCGTTTGTGAGATACCGGGTATCCGGAATATTCGAAGATATCTTCCCGAGTCCTACAGCGATGCTGTAAGTTGATTTTGATAGACAGGTGCAAAACGGTTGAGTCAAGAATGGCTACGGAGGAGGACATTTTGACCAAACAGGAGGAGTTAAGGAGTCTAGGAGAAGAAACTTTTCTGTAGTTAATGAGCGTTAAATTAGCGGACTGATAATATTGTTCTGCATAGTCTTCATGCGATTGGTCACTGCTGCACGCCTGCAAACGCGTATTTATGTGTGTTTGTGTGTGTCGGGAGAGGGGGGGATGGTGGTTATGCGAGTGAGGGTGCGTTTAACTTTGTGTCGGTGCGGCCTTCTTCTCTTTTCAGAAAGCGAGTAATGGCGCTATAACCATAGGGCTAGGGCAAGAGTTAGTGCTCATGTCCCAACCGGCAGACCAGCTCTCACGCAATACACTACACCCTTGGATTTGGAGAGTAGCTACAAGGAAACACCTGCGTTTTACCAAGGAAAGCAGACAACAAAGGAGTACTTTAACTTTCTTAGCTTCGTCAGTCCCAACGACCTATATACATATAAATATACAGATGCTTTCTCGTCATGGAAAGCCTTCCACACAATCCTATCCAACTTCCAACTCCAGATGTCTATGAAGGTCGCATGACTTCTCAGCATCTACTTAAGTAGACATCTAATCAACACTTCCCTCCCATCCCTCGCTGATTATAAGGACCTGACCAGGTGTTGTGCATAGAGATAGATGGATGAAGAGCCTGTCATACCCAAGGCAGTTCTTCTGGCGCTTCCATCTTCTCTACAACAGTCAACCCAGGATTATGTATGGTCGGAAAATGCTATGCTATAAATTATTTAACTTTCTTTCATTCGCCAATTATCAATTAGTTAGGTCACCCGAAAAATGAAAATAGTTTGTAATTGTGATGCCCATTCACCCCGCACTTTGAGTGCCCCGCGTTTGAAAAATAAATAATAATGGTCACTATCCTAGGAATTACGCTGATTTATTTATGGATTGATAAAAAAAACA
This sequence comes from Aedes japonicus, assembly GCA_034211315.2. Classification (NCBI taxonomy): domain Eukaryota; kingdom Metazoa; phylum Arthropoda; class Insecta; order Diptera; family Culicidae; genus Aedes; species Aedes japonicus. The sequence continues at coordinate 5,812 of JASCZW010018763.1, read as the reverse complement.
TCGTCTTAAAAATTATCATTAAACCACTGCGTTCAGAAGAACTAATTCAATCAGAGCACTTTCCCGCTCCGCATAACATTGACCTGACCTGCCGTCGATTCCAACCTCTCAAGGCATGAGAAATGAAAACAAATCGCCGTACTTCACCTGCTTGACCTTAAGAGTATTGCACCTCGTGCACAGTTCACCAAACCACCTCGAAAAGCACCAAACTCGGACAACATTAGCCGTTGAGTAATCGCAGACAATTTCTCAAATCAGCTCACCCTGCTCAATCTCGCAGTGTTGTCCATCGGACCACCTATTCGCAGACAACCAAATGCAAAAATAAGGCACCACTTTCGCTTTCCATTACCCAAATGAGATTAATTTTTCCCCATCACCAGTCAGCCGAGGTGTGCGGTACGGCAAATGGCTGCGAGCTTACCCGTCACAGCCGGACCCATTCGGAGGCGCCTTAATTAAATTGTTTTCGGAGTTTCTCCGCGGGAGAGCTCTTGAGTTCGAGGTTTCAGAAAAAAGGGCGACGCACGTACCTACCTATGCATGCAAAAACGGTCTAACTTCGAATATGATTGCCTCGCTTTGACCGCCTTTCAGTATGCATCAAAATTCCACCTTAACAACAACCAAATCGGACGAACCATTTACCACCCATTGGTTGCCTTCGTCTGAGACAGGGCTGGCTATCTTTTGTGAAGCGTTATCGAGAAAAAGTTCAACTCGGTCGATAAAATTATTTCACAATTTTGAAAGAATCGAACAAACAAGCCTTCGAATCGCTGCTGCCGTTCCTTTCGCCAAACTGCTTCTCGTTACCGATTCGGACAATCAAATTACAATCGAATCCAAACTCCCAGGCATCGATGACGACAAACGGCCACTCCAAATGCTTCTCCGCATGAATTATGAATGAATTGGCCGATCCCAAAATCAGTCATCTCTCACGCACGGTATTGGTCCTCCTAACTGCTGCTAAACACTTTCCCGGCATGGGGCCTCCCTGTTTTGTGCGTCGTCGCAATACGCCATCAGCCTTGATGGCTAATGATGATAAAAGGGAGCAAACATTTTTCCCTCGAGGCCGAATTTCGTTCACCTGTGATATCTGCGCATTCGGCTGCGTTGCGATGCTGATCGGCGACCTATTATTTATGATGGCGCGCGTGTGTTACGACACAGTTTCTACCATGGGGGACAAAAATGTCCCCTGCTGAGGTCACGGATGGAACAAGTGTCTATCAGCGCTTCAGCACGTCCGTCAGTCAACACCGCGGCGATCGTGGGGTCGTCGTGAGAGGTGCGCAGTGGTGCGGTTGTGCGATGAAATAGACTAAGTTTTGTGTAACGCCCCAGATTTGAATGGTAATTGCGCCCCAGTTGGATGGGGTTGAGATTTAACAGGATTTGCCTGGGAGTCAGGTTCCTCCGAAAATTTGAGGTTCCCTTATATGGACTTTAATGTATCACTGAAGAATCAATATATGTACAACTAGTTACAACCTAAGAGGATTAGTTGAAATTTTGGTATTTAGACAATTGGACCGATCGCTGTTGGTGGTTTCCAGAATCGCTGTTGCTTATCTGTTTCAGCATTTCACTAAAAAAGTGAGCTGAAAACATAGTACTGCAATAATTTAAATGTCTTGGTTGGGTGTCAGATGCTGCAATTTTTTTGAAAATGACTTAGGACTACGTCTCTGTTTGCATTGCTGTGGTGCAATTACGAATACGAAAAACCCGGAGTGTAACGAAAACTGCGGAAAGCGAACGAACGCTTATAATTATGTCAATAATGAATCGATTTTCTTTTTAACCTACCTGTGGTTCAAAAATCTATGATTTCTGAAGGCAATCAGTATTGATTTTAATAGTAAACTATTAAAAATGACACTAATAAAATGTAATAAAATGTCTTCAAATTACGTTTTGCATACGAAATTTACAAAGAGTACGGTTTTTGCCTAACACAAATGACTGAATTCTGTCCCTCCGTAGTAAAGGCTGTTCCGATCAAAATTTGGTCAAACAGTAATGTGTGTCAGTCAATCAACGTTTTTATAAATAAGTCAAATTCTTTTTCCTTTTTAAGTTCAGTTAATACAGAACACAGGAGAAATATTCAGCTATGTTTCCATTTTACCGAATGCGAATTGCCGGGTCTTTCGTCTAACACCTGCCATAAGATTTTGTATAGTCTCCTTGTCAACTTTATTCGACGTAGAACACCAGTTTGCCTTGAACTGTTCCTCGCTCACAACAGCTTTTTGAGTCTTCTTTAGGTTCCGCTTGACGATGGCCCAATATTGTTCGATTGGGCGGAGCTCTAGCGCGTTGGGAGGCTTCTTGTCCTTGGGCACTACTTGAACGTTGTTGGCAGCATACCACTCCATGGCCTTTTTTCCATAATGGCAAGATGCCAAATCCGGCCAAAATAGAACGGAACAATTGTGTCGCTTCAGGAAAGGCAGTAGACGTTTTTGTAGGCACTCGCTCAGATAAATTTCCTGGTTGACGGTTCCGGTCGCAATTTAAATGTTGCTCTTCAAGCCACAGGTACAGATGGCCTGCCACACCAGATATTTCTTCGCGAACTTTGACAGTTTCATGTGCTTGCAAATATCTGGCACCTTTCCGTCCGGTTGTCGTTTAAAATTCCTGTCCAGGAAGCTGTTTAAAGTCTGCTTAGACGTCAGTTTCATCGTCCTGTACCACACAATCAAGCTTCGTCAGCATCGTCGTGTACAACTTTCGCGATCGTGCTTTGGCCAACGAGTTTTGTTTATCGTCGCGATTTGGAGTCACCACTTTCTTGTAAGTCGACAGGCCAGCTTGTTCATTAGTTCTATCCACGGTTGAAGGCGCCACTCCCAGCTTCTTTGTGACATCTCGGACGGAGAGGTTGGGGTTCCGCTCGAAATAGCGGGCAACTCTTTTTGTCGTCGCTGTGGCCTCCGGGTTTCAATTTGCCCCCGATCCAGCTTTCCTGGCTGTCGACAAACGTTCACCAACTACTGTTAATACATTGGTAACAGTTGATTTAGCCACATTCAACAATTTCGCTCACTTGGCGTGAGAGTAGTTTGGATTTTCGCTATTCACGAGCAAAATTTTGATGCGTTGCTCCTCTTCCTTCGCCGACATTTTGATAACTGAAGTGCTCATCTCAAAATCAAAATAGATGCTTGATGTTACACGAACACATCTTCAAAATGAAGGGTGTACAAAATGTTTTAATGCACGATGAAAAGATATGCGCCAAGTTTAAGTCGACCAAATTTTGATCGAAACACCCTTTATTAGCAACCAGCTCCATTAGTTCGTTACTCCTGAAACAGTAAGGACGATAGCAAAGATGCCAGTGGCTATCGGAGCCAATGGTAGATTTTTTGCCAGCCAGTAATGCGTAACGCGGTGAGGAACAAAATTACCAGCTATCAGGTGAGCCTGTTTGCAGCCATCACACCGAACTTAACAACAACGTTGAATGATATAAATTGCCAGTCAAGAATGCGCAATGACAAAACCTTATACTGTACACTGATAGTTCCCAGAAGGTACCGCTGATGTTGAAACGGCATATTGCAAATCTCATAAAGTTTGCTAAGATGCATATCGACTGGCCTAAAGAAAAATGGCGGAATACATTGTGGACAGATGTGTCCAAAATAGCTCTTTTTGGTATAAACGGCAACTGATCGAATTGCATCCAGAAGGAAGCAGACGAAATCTCTTGTGAAGGATCCTATCCAAGTGAAGTTGAAAAGGAGATGGAAATTATTTATCTTCAGCAGTAAGTTGTTAAAAGAATATTCGCAAAACGGGTATAATTCCGCTGTTAAAATTACCCACCTGAAATAAACCAAGATTGAAAAACACTTATTGTGAGACACACTGTACAAGCGTGTTGAACATTCAACAAACAAAATATTATTAACACTCAATTCGATGTAGAAGGAAATGTTCGCTCATCACCATGAGGCATCAAGAGTGCACATTAATTATTTTGCTAGAATAAAAGATGTGAAGAGAAAGTGTTGAAAGTTCCGTCAGTGTACGGCAGGTTGTAAATCGAACAGATGTTTGAAAAATTGAGCGAAAGGGCATGGGTCCAGTGGTACTCGAACCACTGGTCAATTTTTGCCTAACATCCCACTTGGTAGGTTGTAGCAACGGAACAAGTCCGCCACTTCAACAGGCAAAAATTGACGCATGGAAAGACGCTCATGTACCACTGTGGCTTGCATAGTTATTCTAGCGATCTATTGTGTGCACTCTGTTTTTTTTATGCACACATGGGAGGGGAGCTCTCTCTTTTTTTGGGTTTGTTTTGATTCGCAACGTCTGAGATCACTCAAGTTATTGATCTCAGACGTTGCGAAGCATTTCAAACGTGATTTTTCGTTATCTCTAATATAATCTTGCAGTGTGAAAACCTATACATATATTGCGCAATTGTTAAACATTTCCAGAACGATGTCACCGATTACAAAAAACAAGCCATGTGTGCTTTGGATCAAATGGATCATAGGTGATGATGGGTTCTGACCGATCCGTCAAGAAGCTGCTGAAACGTGACTGTCATCATTTGATGATTATCAAATGAACTTGCCACTCTTTGGCTCTTAGTGTAATCTACGCTTGCGAAAAGCTGCCATTGTACCTGAACCAGTTGATGCAAGATATCTACAGTTACTTGCCTTTTATTGTTATTTTTTGTATTCTCTCCAGCGTGGAAGGAACGATCTTTGATGAAGTATGCAGAAGCAGATAATTTCTCATCTCCATGCGAAGCGCTAGGAGTGGACAGTCATTTTATTGCTAGAACGAATAGACATGAAGAGAAAATGTATTGATAGTTCCGTATAGGGCAACGGCAGGCTTTGAAATTGAAAGATATAAGTTTGAAAACGAGCGGAGGGCATTTGAACGGTAGTATCCGATCAGGCACATAACCCTTTGTCATACTACCCCATGCAGGATAGGCAAGGGGGGAAATCCCCTTGACTGACCATTAAATCATACTGGTGGGGATCAGTATTTGCACCACTCACCGTCGTTCCCTCCGAGATCTATAAGTTATAGTATGACGAGAAGAGCAAATGTGTGAAATAGGCGGTGCATGCTAAAAATATACCCAACAGCGGGAGATAATTTATCACCCGTGTTAGGCAGTATTGGGAGATGGACAAATCGCTAGATTTAGAAAAAAGCAATAGGTAGTATAAGAGCCCGATCGGTTGCATAACCTGAAGCCTGAAGCTGAAGTTCTCCTTGAAAATATTTCTGTGGACGATTACCTAATACGCCTGACGGATATCGGAGTTTATGATTTCGAGAAACATCTTTGTAAGAAGCCGGAGGTATACTTCGACAGCTAAAGAAGTTCTTAGATCTGGAACTCTCTAAGATACCAAGAAGGAGGCTTTTTCTACTCAATATGCTCAATATCAAAACGATCAAGTTTTGACTCCTGCATTGAGAGTTGACACCATGAAGCTGCACACTTTTAAGGAGTTCAACTCGATTAATAACCAATATCTGAACTTCGAAAATAAGTACCGTGAGCTGAGGACGGCAATAACCTACAAAGCATCGAGACAGAAGAGCGGATGACTTGGAAACGTGTTGGAGAAAACTGCTATTTTTAAAATGAGCAAATGAGAAGCTGGCTTATCCTTAGATAATAAAGTTCATTGCGAACTCTGCCGAAACCACATTCTTCAACAGCGGTGGAGCGGTGTTCTCGCAATACAATCTGAATAAGGCCAAACTCAGGGAACCGCTTGAGTACAAACACCGTGGATCCTAA
>JASCZW010018762.1:0-14881 GCA_034211315.2 Aedes japonicus | reverse complement strand
CACATTATTCTATTAAATTCTAAACTTTCAAGAAATCTTCAAGAAATTTTTGTAATATTATTTTTAAAATTTTGTCTGGATGTTTGCAAGGATTCTAGAGTATAGTTCTCAATTACATCAATTCAATTACATCAAGTAGATACATCAATTATTTCTTCAAGTATTCTGATGTAAAAGTAATTGTTTTAATGTTCATCAAGAGATTGCTCCGTAAACTTCAGCAGAATTTCCTACAAGGGTTTCTACAAAAATACTGTGCATCCAATTTAGAAGTACTCTAATGCAATTGACGTTTGCAATAAATTGTGAACTGGCCTTTTTCATTTCGCCTTCGCACACATGCACGAATTCGCACTCATACAATATTGTTAGTTTATGTATATATTGCGGAGCTGAAGAAACCATTTCCATGATCGGAAAGCAATCCATGTGCGTTTAATAGGTTCGTGCAAGTGAGAACTTTATTCCATGGCTAGGCAATTTTCCGAACCTAATGCTCGTTTCTGAAGGTATGTTCCGATAGACCGGAAGTAAGCAGAGGGATTACGTCTAAATATTGGCAGTTGTGATTATAGATTACATACAGCTTCATCACATGTCCCAAGTGTTGAATAAACTGCTTAAAACCAGTTCCGTACCGTATATGTTGTTAAAAGTAGATGAACACAAGGTAACTTTGGCACAATTCAAGTCCGTTATCCAGCAAATATGGGACGAGACGCAAAAATTGGGTTTGAGAAACAAATGAAGCTGGTCAAAAGTGTTTAAGGAGGAGTTATGTGTATACTCTCAGTTTCCCACTGACCGGCAGTGCTTTCGTGGAAGAAACTTGTATGCATTTCTTAGATGTTTTATGTGGGCAGCATAATTAATCATCAATTAAAAGAGAGATTTGAGCAATAAAAAATGAAAAAGTGCCATTAATTATTAGCCTGTGCCAACAAATAATGTCTGATCAGCATTAAGAATTGGAATGGGCAATAAAAGATGAGAAAGATCTGAGATCAGACCGGTAAATCTGTCAGATCAGCAACAGCTATTAGTATGTGTGCAATTAAACATGGCAGTAGTATTCGCCAAATTATGGTAATTTGAGCACTCAACCATTCGCATGTGCCTTGTTAGATCTTCCCATAAAAACAGTAAAATGAGCAATGGATATTTATTTATCCATTGCTCATTTTACTGTTTTTATGGGAAAATCCAACAAAATTAAAAGACATATGCGAATAGTTTAGTGCTCAAATTACATAATTTGGCGGAAATACTGCCATTTAATTGCACATATACTAATAGCTGTTGCTTTATTTGACAGATTTACCGGTCACAATTAGATTATCCGAAGATCTTTTCTCATCTTTTTATTGCTCATTCTAATTTTTAATGCTGATCACACATTATTTGTTGGCACAGGCCTTAATAATTTAGTGGCACTTTTTTCATTTTTTGGTGCTTTTTCTGAATTACTAAGTGCAGGTAAATATTTTAGCCGTTTTATGTGTTACTTTATGGAAACATGAATTACTTGAAGTTGAGGTGAGCTCATCCTGAATCACTTGCATATTAAGTGAGTGTGAGTCAGATCTAAAGAATGTATAATCACTTGAGAAGTGAGAAGTATGAGCATGAGAAATCAGTCAGTAATAAATCAAATGAATTTAAGGAGAGTCAGGCCTGTATCACTTGAACACGAAGTGAATCAGGCCAGAATAACTTCTTCTGAAAAACTATGCCTCGAACTTTCTATCTCATCAGAATCACGAGGTAGAACAAATTGAAAATGCTCAATTTTGCATGCTCTATTTGCGCCACGTAGCGGTGAAATTCCGAAGCAAACTGTCAATTTTTCGAATGCCTTAGACCAGCTGAACCACTTGGCCGAAGACTAGAGCTTTCTATCTTATCAGAATCACGAGATAGAACAAGTTGAAACAATTATTTAGGTGATGGTAAACTTTACGAGGTGATGCAATATTTAACGGAGTGTTGCAATAACGTTTGCATTAAAAAAATGGCTTTTTCGGATGATGATAATCAAAAAAGCTAGGACAGATAATTGCTTTCCCATGCAAGGTAATTATTGAAGCTTCCTTGCAAAAAAAATCTACGCCCTTGCGAGCGGCCTTCCGGCAGTTAACCGGAACATTCGCCATGGCGGATGGCGGATTACGCTTTAGGTTGGCCCAGAACGTCTCGATGGGATGCAGCTGGGGGACGTTGGGCGGGTACACCAAATTGGGTACCACATCGATTCAGTCGCTCCATCTCCTCCAACGATCGCTTCGAGTAGTGGGCCGACACCAGATCCGGTCAGAACACCGCGTCTTTGCCCTTATTCACGGCCAATCCGGAGCGAAAGAAGAGCGGCTTTGATATCCCCTTCTCGCTGATTTTCAGCCACATGTGTAACTTTTTTCTTGGGGAATTTGGTGTGTGAAATGAACTTCACCTCGGAGCTCACTTCCTTCGTGGAGGAAGTAAAATACGAAGTGCCCTGCCAGTCGTTGCCATCCAGGGTAGGTCTCGTCATTCATCACCACCGCCACATTGCGATTCGCCGAGAAAGTCGAGTTGACCATCTTATGCTGCCGCTGCGTCATTGCCGGCAGCACCGGAACCAGTGGACGCGACTTCTGCTTCCTGGCATGTATGTTAACGTTCGAGAGGTACTTTTTCACTGTTTGGCCGGTTGAACCAACCTCCCGGCCACGTGATGTAGCCACTTTTCCTTTGGTGTTCCTCTTCAGCATCCTTTGGAGCTTTTTGTTGCTCAAGGTCGTCGGTCCCCTGGAACCGGGCTTTCTTTCGAGGCTCTGATTGTTGTCCAATAGTGCCAAGATGTTGTAGAAACGGGCGTACCCGGCATGAGCATGAGCATGAGCATGATTGACCGCCCACGGATGCAACTCCGTTATTGCCAGATCAGCTGTATTTGCACAAAGAACCAACAGATGATGTTTGGGACTAACATGCATCTTCAATGTGTAAAAACTGGTGACCCATTACAAAGCAATACCGGCGCCGGCCGTGTCCGAATGCTGGTCAAATAGGGAATGGGAAGGAACGTGTTGACATGATACTCGCTTTGAAGGAAGCCGAGAAATCCTCTGCACTTCCACGAGAAATCACTGGGATGTTGGATAGTTGGGGAAACGTTAGTTGCTGGGTTCGTTTTGGTTAACGATAAGCTGAAAGTATGTAGTATACGCCAATAGCAATGGACCGCTCCAATGTGACTGAAAAGAGACAAGCGTAACGAAAAACAAAACAAAACGAAATAGACAAAATAAAATAAAACAGGATATTAGATATTGTCTTCAAAATATGGTAGAAATAAATTATTTGTTGATTTGCAAACCAGCTCTCCTCGATATCCTAGATGGCCAAGTGTTGCTGGACCGCAGCTGCTGCCGTCGGCACTCGTCCACATCAACCGTCCGTCGCCGACGTGTCGGAACCTTCCGGTAGTAACATGATATGTGTGTCTAATACACTCTTCTTGCACTGATTAATTTACAAACTAATCCTGAACACCGAATAAAAATTCACTTTGGTACGGTTGTGTTATTTTTCTCTGAAATCAAGTTTTAGATACTGGCATATCTTCCCCCACAATACCCGTAAACGACGACACTTTGGACCTGAGCTCGCTTGAGGGACAATCACTAACACACAACAGCGCAATTGATTGTATGCCATTTTTTAATTGAAACGCGAGCACGGCGCGATCCCACGACACGCAATACACTTCTATTTTCAGCTCACCGGAACCAATTGCACACGCACACTAATAATCCGCGACGCAGAACAACGTGACGCGTGACGAGGTGCTACTGCCGCCGACGTCGCGCTACATAATACCGTTGTGTTGTTGTTGCCGCTGATGCGATGCAAACTATTGCCAACACACACACAACCACGTATCTCTATATATTTACGTTTTGATGAATCGCTTCCACGGTGAGCGAATAAAAACCAAAATCCAATCCACCATTCTCACACCAACACCACTGCGCTTCTCCCAAAAAGTGCAAACGAAACCGACAGACGTAGAGAGCGCGCTATCACCTCAGCGCGAGAGGGAGAGGTTGAGCGAAAAATATTTCAGCAAGACAACTTTTCTTCACTGCCAATGGAGGCTGAGAGCCAAGCAAAACACTATTTTTCTCTACTTTTCCAAACTTTTTAGCGACGGAAAATATCACTTCCACAACGTACGTGAATTCTGCTAGCCTGGAGAACACTTTTCAGGCGCTTTCGCGCGCACGATGTCCGTTTTCGACACTTGCTTCACTTCATTTGTCATCACGGTTCTAGTTCGACTGATAGATCTGTCAAATTTTGTATGCTAACTCATGGGTTACTATGATTGATGCTGCATGAGAAGTTTCGTCAGTGCGAGTGAAGGTAAACTCATGAAAAATCGGGAATTTGTGTCCATTTTTTTAATGCAAACGATAATTGAAAAAAAAAATTATCACGTGGAGTTATCCAGCGTTTTATATAATGTTTCTGATGCGGAATTTGACCCTGAGTTTTTGGAAAGAGCTGTTACTGAATCCGTGGTGGATCTCACTAGGCCATGGTGACTCGTGAGAAGATGTTAGCACTTTAATTTTTGTAGCACATTAATTTTTGATTTTGGTATAAATTAATTATTCCCGCTCATCCCAGTAGCAATACAATCATGCATGAGAACGATAAAAGAGAAACAGAGATTGGCTGGTTTTCACAAAATTCAATTCGTGCTTTATACACGAAGGTGTAATGATAACATTTAATATGAATATTGCATACAATACTCGAGACATTTTTTCTATGTACAAAATCCATGATAACGAAACGAGTGAAAGCTAATTAACGAAAATAAGTTTTCAGTGTATGTATGACATTGCCTTTCAATAAAAGTAATCAACAAGTAATTTCAGTTTTTATGCGAATATATTGGACATGGTGTAACCCAAGGGGTTTCCAACAGCATTGATTACTTGTCACTTCCCCCCAAAATAACTCTGATTACCTAGTGGTTACAAAGACTATTGTGATTACTGATTCCTCTAAGGTTTTTTTTTTCACGGGGGATACGTTCCACTTTTAGTATGGAACCGTGTAAAAAAAGACTAAATAGAGTTGATAGATTTACATGCTTAGACATTTTATATTGCTCCGATTTTTTTTGTATGCGCTACCTTTCCATGCAAAGGTCACAATACAGTTTTTAAAATTTTGAGTATTTACACCAAAAATTGTGAATTTTTTGAATAACTGCTATATGATGAATCCTAGAGGATTTGAGCTGTTTAGTGGAATGCCTGTAACTAGCTGCTATATGATCGAAATCGATCAAAAAATAAATTTTTGGGTCCAGTTGGGGTCGAAAACGTTTGTTAGGGAAGTAATCAAGAATCACATATATAATCATAAGTAATGATGAACTAATCATCAGTAACCATGAGTAATCATAGGTAATAATCTGTAATCACAATAAACTTTGTAATCAAATAATCACGTAAGTAATTATGAGGAAGTAATTATCACAAATAATCATGAGTAATCATGAGTAATTGTCAATAATCACAATAATCTTTGTAATTACTGAGTAATCAAATCATCACGCAAGTAATCATAAGTTATCAAATAATCACGCATGTAATCATAAGTATTCATCAAGAATTTCTGAGTAATCATGAGTAATCACGAATAACCGTGAGTTATCATAAGTTATCACCATCAATCACAATAATCTTTGTAATCACTAGATAATCAGAGTAATTTTGGGGTGAAGTGACAGGTAATCAAGGCTGTTGGAAACCCGTAGAAAAACAAATTTTTTAATTTATGAATTTGCATTGCAATTGTGCAATTCAAAATGTTTTTTTTCTTTTCCTAATGTTTTGCTTAATAAACTGTAACAGTAGCACTGTTACATTTCAGTTAAAGTCCAAAACAAGTCGCTAGCGACGATTGATTTCACCATCGTCCTTAGATAATATATCGTGTCTGAAGTAGTGTACTGTTCTACTGCTACATAGCGCATTACTTCCGACATTTGATATAACTTATAAAACAAGTGTAAAACCGAATGTAATTTAATTTAGTTACTTACTGTTTACTGGTTTGATTACCATTGATATTATATGGACACTTAAATCAAGCCTGGTGTTTGAAATATTTCAAACATTGTAGTATGGCGCATGAAAGATTGCAAACAATTTCGTTGTTTACGCCGCTTTTGGCGTGAATTTAAACGGAGGAAAATTATACGTGCTCTTTAAAATTAATTATTTTTTTCTGTGTACGATTATATGATTACTTTGCGGAATTATAAGTAAACTCTGATAACTTTTCTCTTCAAAACTTGTTGGACACCCCTTTGGTGTAACCCTCTCTTATGGAGTAAGAAGAGTAAAAACACCATTCTTATCCCTGAATCTTAGATGTTTGAGAAGCTTGATACACTTAAAAAAAAAAAGAATTTTAACAGACGCGTAAAATTTTTCTTCGTTCACTTGTATGCCAAAGGAAGCGCAAATAACGGAATTGATCGCAATCTTTCATACAACGAACTAGATTCAGACGTTATCTAGCTTAAATTTAGGAAAAATATCTCACGAACTTATGCCAAATGTAGCATTTAATTTACGTACTTTCAAAATTTCAAAAAAATAATTTTCAAATCATTACAAAAATTATCACAAACAGACGTTTTGCAAGCAACACAGATAAAAAGAAACATTTCATTTTCTGCGTTACCTAATGCACGTAAAGTGAATGCTACATTTGGCAGAAAATAATGGGATATTTCATGTTAATTTTATTAAGATAACGCCTGAATCTAGCCTGTTGAATGAAAGATTGCCAATAATGTTGTATGGCGCATGAAATATTGCACACGATTTCGTTGTTTTTGCGTCCTCTGGGTTGGATTTAAGCGAGGAGGCATTTTACGGGCTATTTAAAATTCATTATTTTTTCTGTGTTGTTGAACAGAAGAAAATCATGAATTCTAAAAGACGCGTACAATTTCACCTCGTTCACTTGTAAGCCAACGCAAGCGTAAACAGCGAAATTGCTTGAAACCCTTCATGCAACATACTAGATGCAGGCGTTATCTGGCTTAAATTTAGGAGAAATATCCCATGAACTTATGCCAAATCTAACATTTGATTTATGTGCATTAGAAAACTAAGAATGTTACATGTTTCTGTGAACGTAACTCCAAAAACTAAAAGTCATAAAACTACAAAAATTATCTCTAACATAGACGTTTTGCAACACATATAAAGAGAATAATTGAATTTTCGGCGTTATCTAATGCAGAAGGAGATGCTAGATTTTGCAATAAAAGGATATTTCATGTAAATTAAAGCCAAATAACGCCTGAATCTAGCATGTTGTACGAAAGATTGCAGACATTGTTGTATGGTGCATGAAAGGTTGTAGGCAATTTCCTTGCTGACGCCCCCTTTGGCTTGGACTTGAACGAGGGGAAATTTTAAGCACTTGTTAAACTTAACAATGTTTTTCTGTGTTCCATGGAAATTTAAGTCAAATATCGTGTGAGCTAGGTCTGTTGTATGAAAATTTGCAAACAATTTCGTTGTATACACTTGCTATGGCTTCCAACTGAACGAAGAGATATTTTACGCGTCTGTTAAAATTCGTCATTTTTTCTGGGTAGCAACAACATTTTCAAAAACATCCAAAAATTATACAGCCTATGCGATACTCAAGAAACTATTCATAGCAAAATATGTTAAGACGGCTAAACTTCAATAAAATCGAACGATTTTCCACAAAAACTCCAGAGTGCGTTCTCCATGAACGTCATCAAAAGTTTCGTAAGCAGTCGATCTCAATTTTATTAAATTTCACCTCGCAACCTAGTGCTCGATTGGCTGGCTACGCCCCAATGCATTTAATTACCAATTTAATAATTACTATCTGCTGGTTCGAAAATAACAACAAGCCTCGTACGTCACACGCTTCTCCCTTTCAGCGGTTATTATAAAATCAAAACATATTTTCATCACACCGGAACATAGACGGCTGTCTATAATCGGAACACCTGTGGTGTGCCGTTGTTGAGAAACCTCCTTGATGACGTCTGTGTAGCCACTGTTACATTACAAAGCGTGCCGCGAGTGGAAAATAAAATTAGCCACAATTACCTCACCGTGTCAAAACATATCATGGGACTAGAACGGAACCATAGAATCCGGATCCGAACTCAATTTAACTCGTCAGCGTAGCTCAACCTCCACCCGCTTCGTCCTTATACGTAGTTTCCAGATATTTGCCAACAAAAACTTCAATTCCATTTAACGCAATAAATATTCTATTCGCCATGGCAAACCCAACCGCAGCTCACGAAAATCGTTCATCAACGTCGAACGGCCCCCCACCTCACTTCTCACCGACCGAGTTTGAAATCAGAGATAGTTTATCTAATCACACCCACTACTATGATTATCGCGAGGCGCGCACCGTCGTCCTTGCAGCAGACGTAGTTGGCTGTTGTTTAAAATTTCATTCAGGACGAAGCCCAGTCCGAGTGGGTGCCCTTTTCCCTGCATTCTATCCAAGCAGGCTTTCATTCACTGCCAGCCAGTGACGTCGATGCGATGATGATGATGATGGTCCTACAACCCATATATGAAACAATTGAACAGAAGGTGATTACATGATACCGACTACCGACGACGGTTGGACAAAGCAGTGAGGTTTTGGTTTCGATTTTTTTAGGGCAAATTGGAGGAAGGGGAGCATGCCTATTTTCGTCATTAAAGATAGACTCATGAGCAAGAAGTTTTATTGATTTTGCGGATCTGCGCTTCCTTCCGCTTGGCTATCGGATCAGATCGGAGGGGGATGAAGCCGCAGGTAGGACTATTGTTGTGATGTAATTCATGCATGATTGATGCTGGGTTTGTAAGTGAAGGATGTGTGGGTACTGATGACACAGCACTGGCTCGCCAAGAGGATCATTATCTAATCGAGATAATTATTATTTGAATCGGATAGATACACGTCTGCAGTCAGCTAACTTAAATTTTACGTAAGAGTGCTGACGTTAACTAGGAATTTCCTCTGAAGTAAGGCCAGATGGAAGTTTCCTACGACTGGCGGTCAAAGGTTGAACCAGTTCAATATACGACTCCATTCGAACCTCGAAACGCGTGCCAAATCGCTTGTCCGTTGCCGTCGTCGTCGTCTTCCCCCGAGGGCATTAACAAGCATCCAGTTCCGCTCTCATGACCAATCAAATGCGATATCCAAATTGCGAAACGGCACACCAAAGAGAAGCGAACTGTGAGCTACCTTGGCAAGAATGTCTCCGGTCTCGGAGATGGCAGAGAAGAAAAAATACGCATCTAAGCATATCACCAGCTGCGCGAATGGGGCTGCCGTGGAGGCTGGCTGAGCTGCAAACCGGAACGACTCACATTTCAATGGCGTGTGGCTCCTCCCGTAGCTAACTACAACTGCCCCGCCGCTCCATGATGTAGCACTTTCGATTTCGTTGTTGTTCATCCAACAAACAACACGGGGGACCGTCCAGCTAGATTGAATTACACTCCAACCAACTGGATCTTGATCCAATTCTCGCGTGAGAACCGGTTTCCGACTTTGTGTGTGCACACAAGCAGTGGATCATCGCAACATGTTGAGGGCATTCTTTCCTGCTCCTGCCTCGATATGGGAGCTTGACATTTCGGCGGTTGATCGGGTGGAGTACGTTTACAGGAACGGTCAAGTCGATCGGTGACGGCGTGATTAGCTGATTTGTGGGGCACTCAAGGACACAGACGAAACAGACGACGTGAACGATTTCGCAGACACAGGAAACTCATTATCGAGTCCCACGAACAGGGCAGCAAACAAACTGGGGAAGAATTCGATAAGCGACAGCAGCCAGCAGAACAATTTAACGACCAAATGATTGAACCGCAATAAAAGTGACCAAAAGAGCCTCGAGTAGCAGCAGCAGCAACAGAAGGCGCTTTCAATGTCGTGCGAATTGTTTACCGGTTGTCATCTCAGAGTCCAAAAACCGGTAGATGTCGAATCGTTGAGAAAAGTTGTAAGCGGGGAAGCTATAAATCGCTTTTATCTGCTGGGCAGTGTGTAGACAAGTATCGTATTTTTTGACAAACGTTAAATTCACCGAGGGACTTTTCTTAGCGCACTGACGTGCGTATAAAAATCTTGTTTGAATCCGGTTGGTATCCATAAGAAATTCAGTCTACGAATCAAAACAACGTAGTAGAAGTAAGCAACCCAATGAGAAGAAGAAGATTCGGCAATACAACCAGAAGCTTTTCGCATTCATGACGATGGTGATGAGGGTGACGATGATTGATGACTGAAACAGATCGGTGGCAATGGGTTAATAGAAAGCAATTAAAACCAACTAGCTAATCTGATTGAGCGTGTTGAGAGGATATACAACGGAGGGGCTTACGTTGTTTCAACTTATTTATTCGAGAAAACGAGATGATTCAATGTTTACAATTTGATGCAGCTGTTTCAAGGCCTTGTGGCCGTGTTTGTTATGCAATTTTAAATCTGCTCTTAATTGATATTATTCAAAGAAATGGTTCTTGACAAACTTGATTTTGAAGCCAAGTTTTCCAGCCCAGAAAAACAGACAACAAAGGAGTCCATTAACTTTCTTAGCTCCGTCACTCCCGACAACATATGCTTTCTCGCCACGGAATGCCTCCCGAACAATCCTATCCGATTTCCAATTCCAGATATTTATGAAGGTAGCATGAGTTCTCGGCATGTTCTTAAGTAGGCATCTAATCAACACTTCCCTCCCATTCCTTTCCCATTGATCATAAGGACCTGGCAAGGTGTTGTGCAAAGAAAACGATGGGTGAAGAGCCTGTCACACCCAAGGTAGCTTTTCTGGCGCTTCCATCGTCTTTACAACAGCCAATCCAGGAAAGTGTGTGGTCGGAAAATGCTATGCTCTTATTTGATATTATTCAAACTCGAATGATTTTAAATAAGAGCATAGCGTAGAAATTAACATTCCACGATGAACATAATGTCCCACAATATGGACTGATAACAAGTGAAGCTTTACACCCTAAAATGACTCAAAATCAGTGAGGAAATGATTTCTTCAAATGCTTCATAACATGAATTCAAAGCTTAATTTACATTGATTTTGTCTACCGAGACCTCCTTAATGCTTCTTTGAAGCCGAGATTTGTACAAAGTGGCCCACTCTATAGACGGTTGTGAAAACAAGTTAATAAAGCCTTTATAAGACCAGTCTGAACACTTCAGAACCTTTATAAAACCTATTCGCTGCCATGAAAACCAGCTTACAACCAAAAGGCCATAGCTGTCAAACTTCACTGTGGTATCGTGGTTGATTTCCTTAAGATCGTTGTAAACAAGCTATGTAGGTTTTCACAAACCTGACAAAAATTATGAAAGCTCTTGTTCCCATACTAAAACCAAATTGATCTCTGGGGGCTTTCATAAAACTTTAATAAAACTAAATAGAGCTGGATGGTTCTGGTAATGTTAATTGGGTATGTTGATACAATATTCAATGTACCTATTTGCTAATCATTGTCAAAATTATTTATTCCCAGAGTAAGAGCTAGCCCAAGCAATCAATAGTTCTGATAAGAGGAAGATTTTGGGCTTAAACAGCAAATCGAAAGATTACAATGTGAATTCTATTCAACTTACTTTTTAAGTTATTAATCAAACTTTCTGGTTCACATTCAATGTTTAAGCTTCTAGCAGCATTCTTTTCAGCTGCTAAAGAAAACTTTGAAGCTCACGAATGGTTCATTCAAAAGGTTGTAGAGAATGCTTAGAAAGTTCCTCAAACGAACTCAACAAAACCCAAAAAAAAAACAAAAGACATATCTACTCGAGATTTTTGTCCTTCTCTGAACCTGCCACAAATTTATTTTCAGAGTGCTGTGTTGTGAAGAGATGGTTGAGTTCAATTTGATCTTTGCTTGAGTAAATTACAATTTTTGAAAAGCAATTTTTTTTACTCGTGTATCTCATCAAACTTGGAGCACAACACTAAATCACTCATCAAATGTAAACACTTTTTCTGAAATTTTTTAAAGTGTTACTCAGAATGTAACGTGTACTTCAAAAAATCGGTAAGTAGTTCAATGTTAGCGCTGATTAAAAATACGGATAGTGCTTTGATTGAACTTTGGGATTGGCATTTTTTAAAGTTCAAATCAAGTTCTCAACTAACAACTTTTGAACTTGAAGTTGAAAAGCAACAAAAAACTTTTCTTGGACTTTCAAGTAACTTTAAATGTTCATGCCACTTTAAATACAATTAAGCTCTGCCAGTACGTGAAGTGTCTTGTTGTTCAGCAAAAAAATTTCATGAAACTAAAGGGTGTTCCGATCGAAATTTGGTCAAACAGTAATGTGTGTGAGTCGATCATAGTTTTAATCAATAAGTCAAATTCTTTTTCTTTTTCAAGTTCAGTTAAAACATTCAGCTAAGTTTTCTTTTTACCGTATGCGAATTGCCGGGTCTTTCGTTTAATACCTGCAATAAGATTTTGTACAGTCTCCTTGTCCACTTTATTCGCTGCAGAACGCCAGTTTGCCTGAACTGTTTCTCGCTCACAGCTTTTTGTGTCTTCTTAAGGTTCCGCTTGACGATGGCCCAATATTGTTTGATTGGGCAGAGCTCTGGCGTGTTGGGAGGGTTCATGTCCTTAAGCACCACTTGAACGTTGTTAGCAGCAAACCACTCCATGGAATTTTTTCCGTAATAGTAGTGCCAAATCCGGCCAAAATAGACCGGAACAATTGTGTCGCTTCAGGAAAGGCAGTAGACGTTTTTGTAGACACTCGCTTAGAAAAATTTCCCGGTTGATGGTTCCGGTCGCAATGTTAACGTTGCTCTTCAAATCACAGGTACAGATGGCCTGTCTCACCAGATATTTCTTCAGGAACTTTGGCAGTTTAATTTGAAAATATTCTTTGCTTGAATTCCCTAAAGGAATCCTGTCCAAAATTTTAATGCGTTGCTTCTCTTCCTTCGACGACATTTTGATAACTGAAGTGTAAATCTCAAAATCAAAATAGGGGCACACGCACACATCTTCAAAATGAGGGGTGTGCAAAATGTTTTAATGCACGATTAAAGGAAATGCGTCAAGTTTAAGTCGACCAAATTTTGATCGAAAAACTTTTGATTTTAACTTAAGTTGAACTACTGAGTTCTCATATCAAGTTAAATTCGAACTTTTGGTTGCTTGGGAGGTGAAGCAGCCATTTCAAACCTACCGTGCACCAAGAACTGCCAAAATCTGAACCTCTATGGACTGACTGAACATCTTTGCCAAATCGTTAGGTGCAACTTTCGCATCTCTTTTACTTACTATAGTCACTGTAGTCAGTATTGAGGCCCTCAGCGAAGGTATGGGCGACTACCAAACGAACCGTCAAAACTCGTTCCAATCGAAGAAACCTGACGCAACAAGAGAGAAGTGCCTAACAATATCTGTAAATAGTTGTTGCAACGCCAACCTAACTCAACGACATTATCACTCAACCAAACTACCTTAGGATAACCATAAGTTGAAACCTTACGAAACAAAGAAGAACGATCAATCTTCAGTTTCATTGAATATTTTATGGAATTTGACTGAACTAATATCAAATTCATGAAATTCTTCCTGATTTGTTATGGCAAATAATCATAATGCAATCTAATGAATATCGAGAGTATATTTCAATGAGTGTAAGTCATTTCGTCTTGGAGGAGTTTTTCTTCAACTCTGTCCAAACGGGTGGCATCTATAATTTTGGAATTTTTAAAGGCCGCTTTGCTCAACAACAAACAAACTTAGAAAGAAATGAAAGTGTGTATGTGCTAGCTTTCTCTCTCCTTTTTCTGATAGTAAATATTGTATTGTTTATGCTTGCTAGGTTTTCCTCATAAAGCCGTCGAAACAAGAAGCATTTCGCAAGCGCGTTGTACAGTTCTACGAACTGCACAGAAATCTCGGCAAAAAGTATCCGTTACAACATTTTAAAAGGTTGGCGTCGGTGGTGTAGTGGTAAGCGTGACTGCTACTTGGCTGGCACCCCAGTGGGTCTGGGTTCAATCCCAGTCAACGTCGGTGGTTTTTCTGAAGCGAACAAATCTGGTCACGTCTTCCTTCGGAAGGGAAGCATAGCCGTTGGTTCCGGCTCATATGCGTCGTTAGGTAGGGTCCAGGAGGAGGAGTCGTCTTTCTGGCGTCGGTGATTGTCACCATGTGTGGACATAGGTCGACGGAAAATAATAAAAAAAAAAAATCATTTTAAAAGCGAAAATGTTGCGACATCAACTGTTAACCATATCCTAAGATCTCAAACAACTACTCGCATGCAAGGTAGTGGAAGACCGGCTAAAATTATGGACACAACAGGGCTTCGTTGAACATTGAAAAAGCTGGAATAAAGTGCCGAAAGAAAACAAGAACCCCAGAATACACTGAGAAATAAATTTTTACGCTAAAATCTCAATGCCGCTGGATGATAAAAAAAAATATTCCGGAAAATATTTTGGTTCGGACAAAGAAAGTTACTTCCCTCTTTCAAAGACTTACATTCCTGGAAACGATCGATAATATTCCACGCATAGTTATTGCATCTTCAAACAAATCTTGTGTTATTCATGATTAGGGCTTAGTCAAAAACAATAGCTTTAATCGTGAATTTCTGTCAAATCTCAAAAGACTCCCGCAAATTGAAAGGAGTATCTAATAAAGGAACATTTGCTCTGCCATATGGTATACAGGTATACCTCGATAGTACGTACATCAACTTTCTCACTTCAAATCGCATTTGCATGAAAACTACTGATTATATCCGGAATCTA
>JASCZW010018761.1:0-14878 GCA_034211315.2 Aedes japonicus | reverse complement strand
TACAGGTGCGGCAGAAAATATTGTGAAAATGTTTAAATTTGAGTATTGGGTTAATTCGTGTAGCTAGTGACTAGTTTCTGTCGAAAGTGTATTTGTTTATGTTTACGTTCAAGTGCTACATCCAAACATTCTATTTGTTTTATTGCAAATTCGTCAAAATGTTCGCGAAAGAAGTGACCACCTGTTTGTTGCTCGCCCAGAAGAAGCCGAAAGAGATTGCCAAGGTGGTAGGGTGCCATTTGGCAACAGTTTACCATCCCTGCAGGATGGTCCTAAGCAGCGGAAGCCGGGAAGCGAACGTCCGCGCTTTGCACGCACGCCGAACGTGATCAAATCGGTCCGTGCAAAAATTGCTCGCAACCCGGTTCGTTCCATAAGAAAACTTGCAAAGTAAGCCAATATTTCGGAGAAATCCATGCGGAGAATCATCAAAGAAAACCTGCATGCATCTTCCAGAGCCAGAGTGAAACGCCACTTGATTACGGACCGGGTCAAGGAACTACGAGTGACTCGTTCCAAGAGATTGCTTTCCTTTTTGAAGAAGGAAAAAATGATAATCCTGTTCTTCGACGAAAAGCTTTTCAGCATCGATGCTGTGGCCAACAGCCGTACGGACCGGTTCATTTTACTGCAGAAAAGGGAGAACGTTCCGGAAAAAGTGAAATTCAAATTTCAAACCAAACATCCGGCTGGTGTCATGGCGTTTGGCTTGGTGGCGTCCAACGGTTTGAAAATGCCGCCTGTTTCCGTTGATGCTGGAGTTAAAATCAATACCGAAGTGTATATCGGTATTTAAAAGGACCAAGTGCTTCCCTGGGTGAAGGCCAACTTCTCCAAGGACCAAAACGTTGTTGCAGGACGGAGCGCCGTGTCACACGTCCAAACGAACCCAACAATGGTTGAACGATAACATTAAGTTTTGGCCGAAGGATTTGTGGCCCCGAGCAGTCCAGATCTTAATCCGTTGGATTATTCGATTTGGGCATATGTTGAAGCACGAGCTTGCAAAACATCACACCCTAGTGTGAAAACCCTGAAGTCAACCATAACACGCACATGGCAGTCAATGTCCGAGAACTACGTCCGAAAGGCATGGTCTGGCTTCCGACGTCGACTCGAGGATGTTATCAATAAAAATGGAGGACGCATTGAATAATTTGGTTTAAAAGAACTTTATAAAGATAATTGCACTCGAAAATGTTGATATTATCGCTTGAATTTGTTGAAAATGGGAGTTGAAAGAAATAGAACAAATTTTCGCATTATTTTCTGCCGCACCCTGTATAATATTTTTTGGAACGATAACCATGGAATAGTGATGAAATATTCCGGTCCAAGAAATTGTCAGAAGTTTGCATTGATGAATGTCTCGCCATCCATCACGATGCAACATGATGTGGTACGAGTTGCTGCGATGACAATTTATTATACATTTCATATTACAGGGTAAAGGTGCCACCACACGGCCCTTGAAATCTATGTGATTGTTCACTATGATATAGCTGTTATAGCTATCTATATCATAATTCTATTTGATTCGAAAAACAGTTGTTTAAAAATATGAGCTATGAAGTAATAGGTAGTAGCTATGTAATGGAATTCTTTGCCACATCACTATCACTTGACTTTTTTCGGTGTACACACGATTGATTTTCTTTGTGGTCGCAGGTATTCAGTTGCGAGTTTAAAAAAAATAAATTTCGGAAGTAATCATGAGCACATTCGGTAGCTATATGGACAGAAAATGAAAAAGTTGCTGCAGTTGTTGCATACATCATATTGAAACGAAAAACTCACAAAGTCTGGACAAAATCGTAGATTCCTCGCCTTGAAGGCTTGGGAAGGTTATGAAGATCCGGTTTTCTAGTTCTGGGAAATTCTTCAGAGAAGATAAGGGGAGTTTTTCAGAGAAATTCAGATAATTCTTCAGAGAAGTTCGGGAAAGTTCTTCAGAGAATTTCAGGTAAGTAATTTCATGGAAGTTATTCAGAGGAACTTCGGGAAAGTTTATCACAGAAATTCAGGGAACTTCTTTATAGAAGTTTAGGGAAATTCTTCAGAGATTTTCACTGAAGCTCTACAGAAAACTTCAAAAAAATCCTTAAAGAAATTCGGGGAAAATCTTCAGGGAATTTCAGGGAAGTTCTTCATAAGAACTCAGGGAAATTCTTTATATAAGTTCAGGGAAGTTCTAAAGAAAACTTCGAAGAAGTTTTTCAGAGAACTTCAAGTGAAGTTCTTGGAAGTTCTTCAAGGAAGGTGAGAAAAGTTCTTCTGAGAAGGTCAGGGACGTTTTTCTGAGAAGTTCAGGGAAGTCGCTAAATTTATTACTTTGAGGTAACAACTTATTCGAATGTACTGTTTCTTGGAGCAGCAAATATAAGATTAATCTCTAATGAAAGGTTTATTTAAAAAAAATATATAATTTAGAAGAATAGTGGCTGTTATATTCACGTGATTTTTAAGAAAAACTACATTTTTCCAATTTTGTAGATTGTTAGACGGACAGCACGTTAGTATAAATCCCTTGCAAAGAGCGTCAATGGTTATTTTCATTGATGGTTATATTCATTTATAGAGTGTAAGCGAGATGGCAGAGTGCAAACAGTGTGGGGATTCTATACTGGCTAGTGATATCCCTACTGCTTGCTCAATTTGTTCTCGAGTATACCACTATAGGTGTACTCCACCGACAAAAGCGGTAGCCAAGCTAGTCAGTGAGAACGATAATGTGCTGTTCAAGTGTGGTGACTGTTTATTAGGCCAGGTTTGTGGCGAGCAGCATGTATTGCTCCCGACCGTCCAACAGTTCGAAGAGGAGATGAAGAAGATTTCTTCTCTATCTGATTCGATCAGTGGCGTTCGGGAGCACATTGCTGCTCAAATAAACAACGCGTTAGCTACCGGCATGGATTTGTTGGGGAAAAATTTGAATAGTACCTTAGAGAAGGCAATTTTTGAACTTAATAAATCAGTGGGTAAAGAATTGGAATATATGAAATGTTCATTTTTTGAATTTAATTCGATTAATAAAGTAGCTGCAATGAATGTTAAGCAAGGTACATCAAGTACGGCATCGGAGCCGAGCCTGAATCCCAGAGACAAAAAGCGTCGAGTTCAGGAAGACGTTTGCGAGACGTCGAATGATGTTTTTATTGAAAGTATTAGTTTCGCGGATGTAGTCAAGAGTAATTCTGGGACTAACAATAATAATAATAATGATAAAAATATTAGAAAAAACAGTAATGCGAATGAATTCAAGAAAGTTACTCGTAAGGCTCGCCCGGTCATTGTGATCAAACCGAAAGAGTCCAATCAGAACAGCGATGATACTCGCAAGTTTTTAAACAGTAAATTGGATCCAAAAACACACAAGATCCGTAACTTTAGAAATGGGAAAGATGGCTCTATTATAGCTGAGTGTGCAACAGGATGCAACGTTAATGTTGTGAAGGATGGCATTATAAGCGATTTGGGTGAAAATTATAACGCTGTTGTTCCCTCATCGGTGCCAAGGCTTAAAGTGATGGGCATGAGCGAGAAGTTTTCCTCCGATGACTTTATTCGGATTTTAAAAGATCAAAATGAAGACATCGCGATTAATGAAGTTAAAGTGATAAGAATGTATGAAAATCCACGCTTCAAGTACAATAAGTTTAACACGGTAATTGAAGTTGATAAAAACACCTATAACTTTTTATTGACCGCGAAACACGTTAATGTTAAATTTGATTGGTGTCGTGTTGTTCCTGAGATTCAAGTTTTGAGATGTTTCAAATGTGGAGAATTTGGACATATGAGCATGGATTGTAAAAATAATGTGGCATGCTCTAAGTGTAGTGAAAGTCACACGACATCTGAATGCACATCAACTGCTTTGAAATGTATTAATTGTAAAAAAACGAATAACGAACGTAAAACGAACTTGGACGTAAACCACGGCCCGTTTAGTTATGAATGTGCCTGCATTTCAATGAATAGCAGCCAAGTTTCAGTAGCAATGTGAGTAAATTCGATATTTTGTACTTCAATATTGCCGGGTTGTCTACAAACTACGTAGAATTGCGTCAGATTGTAGAACAAAAACGTCCAAATTTTGTCTTTTTATCAGAAACACATATAGTTGACATGCAAGCATTTGATCAATATAGTATTCCGGGATATAATGTGGCTGCTTGTTTATCACATTCTAGACACACTGGTGGCGTTGCTATTTATGCTAAAGAATCAGTTCAGTTCAAGCTTCAAATGAACGAAGTTTGTGACGGCAATTGGTTTTTAAGCATTGCAGTTGTTCGAGGCATGCAGATTGGTAATTATGGTGTATTGTATCATTCTCCCAGTTCTAGTGACCAGCGTTTTATTGAAATTTTGGAAAACTGGTATGAGATTTTTGTAGATTCTAGTAAACTAAACGTGCTTGCTGGTGATTTTAATATAAATTTTTGTGACATTAATAATTCGAAGCATTTGAAACGATTAGCAGATTTCTTTAATTTAAAACAATTGGTTAATGAATATACGCGTATTGCCAGACACAGTAAAACTTTTATTGACCATGTGTACTGTAATTTTGATTCTGTTAGGGTTGTTATAAACTCTGACTTGAAAGTAACTGATCATGAAACCATTATTATTAACGTAGAAGATAATACTAATGGTGACAGTGATTATGTGAAATTGAAATGTTGGAAAAAATATTCGAAACAAGCTATTTCACGACTTGTCGAAAGAAGTGTGGATTTTCATATAAATACCGGTTCTCTAGATCAGAAATCAGCTGTTTTGACAGACGTATTAAAAATATGTACCAATAAACTAGTTGAAAATAAATTTGTGTTAGTAAAGAACTCGAACAGCTGGTACAATTTGGATCTTTTACGTCTCAATCGTAAAAGAGACAAGCTGTACAAAAAATGGCGTAGAACTAATAGAAATATCTTTTTGAATAGGTACAAAGTCGCGCGTAACAAATATTCGCAATGCGTTAAACAAACTCGTTGTGAATATATTCAGAGGAAAATTGATATGCATCAAAACAACAGCAAAGAGTTATGGAAAATTTTGAAATCTTTGTTAAAACCTAGTAATTGCAAACCGCGATCCATAACCTTCAATGGCACATTAGAACAGTCAGAGGACACCATTGCATGTAGATTTAATGAATATTTCGTCGATAGTATTTTGTCAATCAATCAATCCATTGATTTAGTAGATGAGCCAGACGAAATAAAACAGCCGATTAATATTAACTGTAGTTTTGAAAGTTTTCACCCAATAACGTTAGAGGATCTTAAATCTATTTGCTTTTCTTTGAACAAAACGGCTGGAGTGGATAACGTAACTGCAAGAGTAGTACAAGATTGCTTTAATGTCATCGGAAACAACCTGCTGGACCTTATTAATGAATCGCTGCAAACTGGGCACGTGCCACAAGTTTGGAAAGAATCTTTAGTTATTCCCATTCAAAAAGTCGCTGGAACGATGAAAGCCGAAGAGTTTCGTCCTATTAACATGTTGCACACTTTAGAGAAAGTTTTGGAACTTGTTGTAAAAGGCCAGCTGTTAACGTATTTAAATAGTAATAATTTGATTGCGCCGGAACAATCGGGATATCGCGAAGGTCATTCTTGTGAAACAGCGTTAAATTTAGTTTTAGCAAAATGGAAAGAAAATGTAGAACATAAAGATACGATTGTTGCTGTTTTTTTGGATCTGAAACGCGCTTTTGAAACGATTTCTCGGCCCTTGTTGTTAAAATCAATCAAGCGCTTTGGATTTTCGGGTTCTGCATACAGATGGTTCGAAAGCTATTTGTCTGACAGAACTCAACGGACGGCTTTTAATGATTCCGTGTCGAGCCCTGTGGAGAACGGCCTTGGCGTACCACAAGGGAGTGTATTAGGGCCCATTTTATTCATTCTATATATTAATGACATGCGACGAGTCTTGCGATTTTGTGATATTAATCTTTTTGCTGATGATACCGTGTTGTTCATTGCAGCTAAAAGCCTCGAGGAGGCCGTTTCACATTTGAATGCAGATTTACGTTCTCTAAGTAGATGGTTAAAGTACAAACAGTTGAAATTGAACATAAGTAAAACTAAATTCATGGTAATTTCGCGGAATCGAGTTAACGAAGACGTCTCTGTTAAAATTGATGATGTAACAATTGATCGCGTTCGTGAGATTAAATATCTTGGCGTGATTATTGATGATAGATTAAAATTTGACTCTCACATTGACGATGTCATCAAAGAAAATAGCCAAGAAGTACGGTATTCTCTGCCGATTAAAAAACGATTTAACTATTGCTAGTAAAATACAATTGTACAAATCTATCATCTCTCCTCACATTGAATTTTGCCCTTCCATTTTTGTTTTTAGCTAATCAAACACAAATATCGAGATTACAGCGTTTGCAAAATAAGATAATGCGTTTGATCTTGAGATGTAAGAGGTTCACTTCCTCCTCTTTTTTGTTAGATGCCCTACAGTGGCTATCGGTGAAGCAGAGAGTTGTGTATTTGACAATGGTGTTCATTTTTAAAGTAATAAACGGTTTGCTGCCTCGATATTTGTGTAATCGAATTGAAAGAGGAAGTGATATTCATAGATATAACACTAGAAACGCGGATGATGTTAGAACACCACATTTTTTGTACGGAGCTTCACAAAATTCGTTGTTTTTTAAAGGTATACATGTTTTCAATTCGATGCCTATACACATCAAACGTGCAGCAACACTAACAGATTTTAAGAGACAATGTATTTCACACATCAAAGCTGCCTTTTGAACAGCTACTCTGATAACTTTTTACTCTTGACTAATTTTGTATCTTGACGATGTTATTACAACGGATATTTTTGTATGGTTTATTGTTAAATGTTTTATATTTGTCATGGGGCACAAACAAACTATATTTTTCGCCTCGATGATGATGATGGATTTAAAGTTTTTATTTTGTTAATGTATTTTAAAGTAGTTTTTATTTTTTGTGTAGTCTTCAAAAGTTTGAGCCTCGCGCGCGGTATACAGGTATAAAGGACTTCTTTTTGAATTTACAAAAAAATATTGGCCTTTGATGCTTGAGAAGATGCCATGAAATAGTAGTGGGTTGTCTGGCTGATTGTCGGGGAATTCTTTGTCAGTTCTGTTGTGGTTGAAAGTAAAAGTTTGACTAGGGCCGGTCCAGGATTTTTTCGGTTTGGAAATATTCTCGATTTCCCTTATCGGGGATATCCTTGGTCAGCCCTAAACTAAGGTGGCGGTTCCATTAGTGTTGAAACCTCACTCGGTAGCGGGCAAGATCGGATATTGGATTGTATTTTGATAATGTCCTTATACAGGATTCTGTGATTTGAATTGTAATAGAATTTTCTGATCGCTGGGTTTATTTGCGAGCATTTGAGGTTGACATCAATAGCTTTTCACAATTATATCGCTGTAAAGCAAATGAACAGTTTTAGAAGAAGTTTATATCTGTAGAGACAATCAGTTCGTTTTTGGTTTTGCATAACTGGTTGAATTGTTTTAAATAAATTATCTAATAGATAAATCGTCTAGCTCAAACCTTTGTAGGGGTAAGTGGCGGGACCATCATCATCATTACAAAAAGCAGTTCAGCATCATTCTAATGGCTTTAGAGGATGCTGAATACAAGTTTACGTATGTCAACATAGAAGAAAAGCAAGAATGAAAGATAGTGGTGTATTTGACGATTGCTGTTGCGGAATCTGTTGCAGCGTCTTTGGCTCCTCAGATGTCTGTTTGGGATCCGATGGTGGGAAAATTGTATGGCTTATCTGACGCGAGTACGTTAAGCTGCTCTTGAGACAGGCTGAAAATTATTTTCTCTTCATAGGCCTGCTCAAATTAGTTATTCAAGTTCCTGTAAGCCATCGAATTTGTTATAAAAGTCTTCAGTCTTTAACTTTTCCAGCAACGAATTGGCCGATTTACCCAGATTAGTAGTCCGAGTTTTTTTTTAAGTTCCGTGGGTTCGGGTAAGATTTTGACGCACTTTAAGCACAGAGAACAGACGTTCATTTTCGGTCTGCTACTTGTGTAGAACTTTAAACCGGCATTTCAAATGTATGTTGTTATGTTCCTGGTAGGCGGCGCTGCAGTTGTGTGATAACTGTCATGTAAATGTAATAAAAAGCCTAACACATAACCTGAAACTTTTTGTTTGTTTTCTCTGCACCTGCTACCCATATTAAATTTTACATACGTTTTTTAAGAAAAGGTATATGGACATCAATGTCTGTTCTCTGTGCTTTAAGCGCTATCTCATCATATGATGACTTTTCACGCTTCAAATTGCGCACTGCTGGTTTTGGGTTCGATCCACTCGGTTTTTCAGTTTGCAAAACGGGTGATTGTACGTTGGAGTCAGGGGTCAAAATCAAAGGTTAAACATCGGAAAAGATAGAATCGTGATCTGCCATCTCAAAAATACTTAGTATTTAGATAGGTATCAAAATCCCCTGGTCCAAACTTTCTGCGGATGAGGAATTGAAAAGCAAAATAATACACTCACTTTGAAAAATAAACTTCTTCATTAGTTGGTCCCACAACATCGGATGTTGCTCTTACAGCCTAATCAAGTAGAATTTCATTTCCTGCTCCATTTTTGCTCTAAAAATACCGTGAAAACACAAACTATCCCAAATTCAAACGAACTGTCAAAACACTGCGACCAACGAACTATGAACTATTCCGTCCAGATGGAATAGTTCATAGCCTACTACTATAACATACAAACTTTCGCTAGAGTGTCCAGACGACAAAGGGCACGGCTCTATATCATAGCATAAAACTATCGCTTGAAAGGCATAGGTATTAGCTAACACTACATAGTTTGGTTGTTCCTCTGAACCATTACATAGTTTACTAGCATATGGCTCACTATATACTAGAAATAGCCACCGTGTAGCGACACCTTAAATGTTAGAACGTCCAGGACATGTAGCTCGATTCATGCTTATTTATAAATTCTCAACATAGTGTTCTTCTAGTTTTCGTTGTTATGTAGGGGGCATTCTTAAGAGTATCTTTACTTCGATTTTCTTTATTACTTAATGCCAACATGCCAACTCCTCCGAAAGAGAAGTGAAGCCGTTAACCGGCCCATGTGCTGATGGGTTTGATGTGTAGGATCCAAGTCGTCCCTCTGACCTTGACGAACCAACCTGAAATTCACATAAATACGAGTCGAGCACACGACCCTGAAAAAGTCTGCAATTCCCTTTCTATCAAGGATTAGCTTTTACTAGTGAAATTAAAAGAAATTTGCTCGCATTTTCGACAAGGAGTATCAAACGGTTCTAGATGAGAAAAATGCAGCGCGGGCGTTAATGCTGCAGCAAGCAACTCGTCAAAATATGGAGAGATACAGACAGAAGCGAAGAAGTGCCACCTGGAGGGGTTGGAAAGCGAAGAAATAGAGCAGCTGTATCGTTCTCGTGATACGCGTAAGCTAAATGCATCTTATAAAGGCTTCGGGCCGCGAGCCGAAATGTGTCTGGGTAAAGATGGCGGTATTTTGGCGGATGAACGTGAAGTGATTGAAAGGTGGAAACAGCACTACGATGAACACCTGAATGGCGGAATACCAAGATGCTGTCAAACAGCTTAAGAATAACAAGGCAGCTTGGATGGCATCGGAGCGGAACTTAAACAAAAAGGGGCCCGGATAAGTTGGCGACTTGTCTGCATTAACTGAAAGTTAGGATCTGGGATACAAAACAGCTGCCGGAAGAGTGGAAAGAGGGAGTTATATGCCAAATATACAAAAAGGGTAACAAGTTACAATATGAGAACCTTCAAGCGGTCACTATTCTCAACGCAACCTGCAAAATCCTGTCCCAGCTTATCTTCCGTCGTCTATCGCCGCTAGCTAGCAGATTTGTGGGAAGTTATCAAGCTGGTTTTGTGAACGGTCGATCGACAACTGATCAAATCTTTACTTCGCGGCAGATCCTCCAAAAGTGTCACGAATATCAATTCCCTACATACCACCTATTTATCGACTTTAAGGCCGCATACGAAACCAAGGAACCGAGCGTGATAGAGCTCGCATAGGCAGAACTGTGACAATCGACGGAGATGAGTTCGAGGTGGTGGATGAGTTTGTGTACCACGGATCATTGGTTACTTAGGATAACAACTGCAGCAGAAAAATTCGGAGACACATTATTACTGGAAGTCGTGCCTACTATGACTGGACCTTGTAAACTTTACCCCCGTACAAAGTGTACCATGTACAGAACGTTGATAGGACCGGAAGTTTGCTACGGCAATGAAGATGTCTCGAAGACGTTGCTTAGGAGGAGAAGGATGAACCACGAGCTGGCGCAGCTCAATTGCGAACACAGTATCATGGGCGGGACATGTTGTAAGAATGTTGGAAAACAACCCGCAAAAAATTTGTTTGCCGCGAATCCGACCGGTACAAGACGCAGAGGAGCGCAATTAGGTTGGTGGTTAAACAAAGTAGAGCAAGACCTTGGAAGTGTGGGACATTCGAGGAACTGGAGGCAAGCAGCCCTCAACCGAGTTTTACGGAGATACATTGTGGCGCAGGTGCAGTCTTAATAGCACGTTGGACCACAATAAGTAAGTAAGTTAGTAAGGGTGGGGTCGAGCCCGGCATAGCGGTTAACATACATATCTCTGACGCCAAAACCACGAGTTCGAGTCTCACCTCCGGATAAGTTACGAAGGTATTTGAGTGACTTCGACGAAGATTAACCAACCCAGGGCTGAAAATATCGATACTCAAAGAATCAATCATAAATCATCACTGGATGTTTCAAAACACCGTCAGAAGGATTCGTTTGCGAGAAGGATTCGATGCTTTCGGGCCAGTATGCAACCAATCAGGACACTTAATCTGAATCTAGTGGCCAAAACGACGTGCCCGGAAGTTGTACAATGAGGTTCTTATGAAGTACAAAGTATGCATCCTCATGGATGATGAAAGGTACGTGAAGTTGGATTATGGGCAGCCTTCCGGACAAAAGTTCTATAAAACCACTGGTGGCGAGTATGTCCCTAGCAAGTTCAAATTCGTTTATGCCGACAAATTTATAAGAGAACTTATGATCTAGCAACGTATATGCAACTGCGGACAGAAAACCCAGATTTTCGTGACAAACAAGTCTATGGATGCTTGGCAGAAATGCTTGAAAAAAAACGATTCTTCCATACATTAAAGGTCACAATAGACCCGTAAAGTTTTGGATAGATTTGACGAACACCCACTACAGTGGTATCGAGACAACGGGATGGATTTTTCTTCAAAAAGAACATCAATCCACCCAACTGTCCTCAATTTCGCCCAATTGAGAAATATTGGGCAATTGTCAGAACAGAAGTAGAAGGCAAGTGGAAAGATAACTCGGGATACAACAGAGCTGTAGAGTGGCCGCTCAGGTTAACCAACAGAGTGTCCACAATATGATGAATGGTATTCGAAGAAAACTGCGAGATTCCATCAGAACCAAATCGGAATAAGTTTTTCGCTGTTTTTCCTCTTAAAAAATAAAAAAACCATCAAATTGAGTTTTCAACATTTTTATTTCATTATCATGGTTCCGGGATGGACTCGTTTTATTGCGTCGAGATATTATATGACTCAAGATTTACCAGCTAAAGCTAGGAGTGAGAAGCTACGTAAATCTTTCTTGGTTTCTTTCTTGAGCACCACGTGGCACCGAAACGGAATTCATCTATCTTTATGGATGCTGAGGCTGCTCAAGGATGGTAGAACAAAGATGGATCAACCGATCAACATTCTTGAAAATACCCAAACACCTTCGGCTGTGGAATTCTGATATTATGTGATCTGATAAGAACCCACCATCAGTACAAGGTTTATCTACATCTGCTGGACTATCAGCAGGTTTCCCAGAGAAAATAGCCTATGTGATGGCTTGGTGTAGCAAGGCCAGTCGATCTTAATGAAAACCTTCGGAAAACAGAAGGCCACGTGTCTTCATATAAGAAGGGACTGGCGACTTCATGAACTTTCAAATCCTTCGACTGCCTTGGACCCCTCCAATCACAGTTATATAGTTGTTATAGGAAAAGTGATTTGTTTTAGCATAAATGATGATGATTTATAAAAAATGTTAAGATGCATTATCTAGGAAATTTTACGGCCTTATTGAAGCTTAGTTTCAATTCTCCAAGTTTTATCATATATTCAAAGAATAAAATTTTCAGAAGCATCTTTTACTGCTTGTTATTCGGATAAGACTAATATGCATTCATAAGTTCATAAAATATGAAACGGATCAAAAACTGAAATACATATACTTTACTCATTCCTTACAAGGTCTTATTTTTCTCACATAAAAAATTGAGACATCATAAAAGACAAAAATGTTATTTATACAAATTGCAAACTCGAATGATGTACATGGAATTTGAAGACACAATTTAAATTACTCGACTATGTAAAAAGCAGCTACAGCAAGTCAATAAGAGAACATAATATGCGTATTTACAAAATATATCTTACATCCGCTAAATTTGCACTGAAAAAAAAAAATTAAATAAGTATTAATATCCTACTAGTCCCGGAAAAGATGAGAACAGAATATATCATTTCAAATACCAAAAATAAAACATCAATGGAAAAATTATTTTATAAGACATGTTATTGAAAATTTTCTTCATACTGTCCTAGTTAAATTTCAAAGATTTTTTTTCCTTTATTGCAGTGATCGAACAGCTTAGTTTGATGATTTCTGAAATAAATGGCTTATCTTATCATAATACCACTAATTTAGCTGTGGAATCATCCATTATATCAGGGAACTTTTTTTTAAAGCAAATTGTTGTGGTAAATTATTGCATAAATCAGGCGTTTCCCATAGATATAGCCATACAAACTTCAGATCGTTTGTGCAAAGTTGGTTCCATACTTAAGGCTTCTTAAGACCTAATTTCAAATCGTTTAAGCACAGTTGAGCCAAACTTTTAAAATATACATTCCAAACATTACAAAATATACAGATTGAGCATGATTTTAATTGCCACATTATTAAGGAGTGTATCGAAAATAAGTTATCCACAAACTTTCTTTCAAATTATGTTGAAAACCGATATTTTATTCATACAAAAAATTGATCCTTTATTGTACGAGGTTAAACTTGAACATAATGAAGACCGAATGAAATTTAAGTTATTCCTACACGAATTTTCGAACTTTGGATCGAATGCTCTTCATCAAGTTCCGGACAAGTGTTGCATCGCATTTTTTGGACGCTTGAGCCCAAATTTTTTTGAACTCCTGCATGTTCCCAGCTGCCTTACCAGTCTTCTTGAAGACCCTCTTCACGATTGCCCAGTTACGTTCGATGGGTCGAAGCTGAGGGCAATTTGGTGGATTGATATTTTTCTCAACGAAATCTATACCCTTTTCCGCAAGCCAATTGAGAGTGGTTTTGGCATAGTGAGCCGACGCTAAATCCGGCCAAAACAGTGGAGATGTACTATGCTTCTTATATAAAGGCAACACTCTCTTCTGGAGACACTCAGATCGATAGATTTCCGCATTTATAGTTCCGGTAGTGTAAAAAATGGTTGACTTCAAACCACAGGACATATTGCTTGCCATACCGGTACCTTTCGACCGAATTTCTCCACTTGAATCGACCTGTCCGCATCGCTCACATCCTTCCCAACGAGGGCAGTAAAGTATTGTGGACCTGAGGGTTTTTGAGTCCTCCTTTACATAGGTCTCATCGTCCATCAAAACGCATGCATCCGGACGCTGCAAAAGACGCGAATACAATTTCCGGGCCCTTGTTTCTGCTCGCTTCTTCTGTTTTGCACTTTGTTTCGAGATTTTCTGCTTCTTGTACAGGGTGGCAACATGAAAGTGATACACTCATTTGTGATCTCCTCGCTACAATGTATACCATTATCGGTAGACCCCTTGTGTACGATTTGAAACAGTGACTTGTTGTCAGTTCATTCGTAAACAACAAACTGAATTAGTGCTCTTAAGTTGACGAAAATAGAAATGGATTCATGTAAAGAACAAATTCGGATCTTGCATCTTGACGGATTGACTAATTTGGAGATCAGAAGGAAGCTGTCGCATTTGAAGTTGAGCAGATTATTTGTGTACAGGACCATAAAACGTTTCAAATATACTGGTACTGTTGTCCCTAAGAAGAAACCCGGTAAAAAACGCAGTGTACGGACGCCCTCAGCGATCAAGGCAGTTAATGAGCGAATTCGAAGGAATCCGGCTCGGTCGGCGAGAAAAATGGCGCGTGAAATGAAAATGAGTCACACATCAATGCAAAATATATTGAAAGGTGACCTTGGATATGGAGCTTTCAAAACAGAGGATTCACGGATTGACACGCAAGAATATTGAAGACAGAGCTGTTAGATCGACGTGCGTTGCTTAAGACGCACGCTGGTCATAACATAATTTTTTCAGATGAAAAATTGTTTACTCTGAAATGTCTCTGAACAAACAAAATGATCGTGTATATGGAACAAATCTTCGTGAAATACCGGCTGACAAACGAGGGTTGAACGATATCAAAATGCCTCTGCGGTGATGGTTTGGGGTGCAATATCGTCAAAAGGCAAATTACCGCTGCTGTTCATCGACACGGGGGTGAAAATAAACAAAGAGTACTATTTACAATACGTCATCAAGGACCACCTACTTCCCTATGCTAAGAAACTTTTCGGTGCGGAGAGTTTTTGCTTCCAGCAAGATTCAGCTCCAGCGCATAAGGCCAGCATTGGTGTAAGCAAAATTTAACATGTTTCATCAGCTGCTCAGAATGGCCTGCATCGTCTCCTGATTTGAAAGTGTATCATTTCTACGTTGCCACCCTG
>JASCZW010018760.1:0-14885 GCA_034211315.2 Aedes japonicus | reverse complement strand
GTAGGGTAAATGCTCCTATAGTTGCGGTAGTACCAATAGTTGCGCTATCGCAAATAAATTATTTATTTGATTGACTAGAATGGGTTTTCACTTACTATATATTGAATGATATGTTAATCAAAAACATCTATGCATGTTTTTCCAATTAACCGATTACGGAAGACACAGATTATTGAATTATTCTATACTTTAGAACCGTAGTCAAAATTACAGTTCTCACTAGTGTAAAATTTATATTCTGCCTTGAAGTTTTTATCCGATAATTACAAAACCATTACAGATTCCTTTAATTACTTTATCCATACGCACTAACTACTATGGGTAAAACTATTTAGAAACTAAAATTCACTGATTATTGATGATAGCATTAATAAATCTATGCCTCCACTATTGGAACACAAAAAACGCACTGCGATCCTGTAGTTGCGGTATTTCTTACTCCATATTGGCTGCACTGCATTCTCGCAGTGTCAAACTTGCTCGTCACTTCTTCAGCATTCGTTTACCACTTAATTGTGTACGGTTTGCATTCTTATTTTTCACCCTGTTTTTGGCATAAGAAACTTGTGAATGTGAGTCAACTGATAATACAGTTACTAGCGGACTGGGGAATTAGAAAAGCGCTAAAGGATGGATGGATGGATGGATCCAATTGTACGTTCGGAAGGTTTTCTATCCCTTTCTTTTGATATATTTTGTCGATGATCATTCGCCACACATGGCACCAGATGTAGCTGATTTGTACCTAGATTTAGAAATAATATTTGTAGCATTGTACCCCAATACCACCAGGATCACGCAGCCTGCCGATGTGGCTATTTTTAAACCTTTTTGCACCCATTCAACCCCGACAGCATTGACTATAGCAAGTGCATTGCAAAGTTGGCTGGATGTACTCCTCATCCAAATACACCTCAGAAGCAAAGTGCTCACAATGTTATATCCTCCGCGTACGAAGAACCACAAATTTGTGGAAACTAACAGGACGCATTCGTCATGTATTCTGGACTCTGTCATCATCCCCTGCAAGACTATTGAGCTTGCCTTGAAGGACATAGGAGATAAACGCTTGGAAAAGATAACGAGCATCGAAGAATTGAGCGATTATGAAGTTGTAATCAGGAACATTTACGAAAAACTTATAAAGCCATTTTCACTCCTCTGGATCATTGATCAAATGGAGTAATTTTGAAGCGAAGTATTCAATGTAAGTTAATTTTGAATCTTGTGTTAATTA
Source organism: Aedes japonicus (assembly GCA_034211315.2). Taxonomy (NCBI): domain Eukaryota; kingdom Metazoa; phylum Arthropoda; class Insecta; order Diptera; family Culicidae; genus Aedes; species Aedes japonicus. Next base: position 13,648 of record JASCZW010018760.1, on the reverse strand, counting down.
TTCTACCGTTGATCTTCAAGCTTCTGATCCAAGATCATGCGAGATCCAATTAAACAGCTCTTTCGAAGATTTTGGCGGTCAAGAACCAACATCGAATACCAATCTCTGGGCTACACCTCTGGAATTATTTGTCGATAACTCAGGTAGCACTGTACACCATTCAGACTTTACATCAGGTAAATTAAAAACAATATAAATTATTTGATTTGCATACATCATGAACTTACATTATCAGGTGAGACGATGGTTGAGTATTGTTTATTCGACCAGCGACAAGAAATGTATTTGCAAACGCTTGGTGAACTGTACTCTCAGGATACTTCAGGGACATCAAAGGAGTCACCGAACATAATCGGTACCCGGGGGCCTGAACAAAGAGAAACCGTATTGATGGACATTATTAACGAACAAGCAGGAGTGAAAAGGTAGATGAGCATATCAGGAGTCCTTAAATGTTCTGAAACTCCGAAAAGAAAACGTGACCATCGTAATTATAGGCGAAAATTCTTCCCTGTGCTTACAGCTGGCGAACGATTGGATGAGATTCGCCAAATCGAGGAAGAGAAACAGAACGCCATTCAACAGAGAAAGGAGCTGAGAAGCATGCCGAAAGGAAAATGAAAAATGAACAACTGAAATCAGAAACCCGTGAGTTGATAAAGAATTAGGCTAAAAACGTGCAGAGGACAAAATTGAAACTGAGAAGTTAAAAGCAGTAATGCGTGAACGAAGGCTTAAGGAATCCGCCATCAGGAAGCAGGAGCGTGTGAATTTGCGAAAGGAAAAGCGAGAAAACGCTACAGCAAATAAACGACAGTAAATTAAAAAAGTTAATTTGTTCAAGAACCTAAATCTTACTAGTGTTTCAAAAACTTCAATGCTTTGAACTATAATTTGCACAATACTTCACGAAATGATTGAATATACTTGACAAAATTAAAAAAAAAAAACATTCCTGATATTCCCCACACTAATTTGTCCTAATCACCTTTCACTCAAATCAGCCATTCTTAAGCAAAGCTAACAAATCGTATTTTGACTCAGATTGGAACATCAATAAATGACGTATCATTTTTTTAAATTTTTTAGCTTGCCCAAGAGGGAGGGCTTGTTATTTTACTGTACTTAGTACACGGTGACATGTCTTGCACATAGGCTGATGCAAAAGTATTGTCAGTTCGATAGAAATTGGGCATTACTTGACAAGCGAGTATGGATCTATCCTGCCGTTAAACGCATGCACTGAAAATTAATTTTCGTTTATATTACGAATTCGAAGGTAGGACTAACAATTCTATTCTTTGTTTTCTGCAACGAAATTGAATTATACTTTTTAAGAAGCTACCTTCGTATTTAATGCCACACGCACAATTGTCAAAAGCACGAAGCATTTGTTGACACAGAAAAAACAATCGTTCATTCTACGAAAACAATACCAAAAGCTACGAGTAATTTTTTACCAATAAAAAGGAAACTTTTCTCTGGTGGTTGCACTGACAGATCTACTTTATCGGCTCAAAATATAATTGAAAAAAAGCACAACCACGCTGAGACTGGTTCAGCGCTTTGTTTTCTAATGTTTCTGACATGGGGTTCGATCCTATATATTTAGGAAGAGCTGTTATTGAGTCCGTGGTTGATCACACTAAACCATGTGGACTCGTGAGAAGCAACCTAATTATTGTACAATCTACAGCGCTTGCATTACTATTTTGGGATAAATTAATGATTCCCGCCATCCCAGCAGCAACACCAACTTTTAAGAGTACGATCGAAGGGAAGCAGCAATTGGCTGGTCTACACGAAACTCATCTTGAATGTTTCATACATTACACGAGATATTGGTTCTATGTACAAAATCCATGTTTACGAAACGAGTGAAAGCTAATAAATTTTCAGTGTGACTGTCCCACGTTCCATACAGATGGCATTGGACATGGGACAGTTATGCGTATAATTTCAGTATATGTTGTATATAACGTCGGAAATACTGCATTGTACTGCTCATACATTAGTTTATTTTTATTAACCGCAACTATAGGAACACCCATATGCAGCTATAGGCACACTATCGCAACTATAGGAACAAAACCAAGCAAAAAGTTTTTAGCTAGTGCATCCACTATGAGGCTTTAATAAACAAATTTCATGTTATGAAACGATAAAAGAGCATTTATTTGACTAGAAAATATTAAAAATGTCATCAATGTTCATTTTATTTTGCTAAAAACATTGAAAACTCTAAACTTATTGTGCTTAGATCCTCCACTATTGGGTCATTTACCCTATGTTAAAAGTAAATAATTTTTTGCACTCACACAACTAAGTGAAATGTGTATTTTCATTTACCGTACACTCAAACTTATCGACGCCTTTGTTTTCGCATTAACGCTGATAAATTTAGATTACCAAATGCAAAATTGTGGGATGTCACATTTTTATAACCCTCCCCCCCTGTCACATATTGTCACAAATTTGATACCCCCTCCCCCTAAAGTCGTGGACGTCATTTTGAATCACCCCTATGTGTAAGTTTGAAAACGAGCGGAGGGCATTTGAACGGTAGTATCCGATCAGGCACATAACCCTTTGTCATACTACTACTACTTCATGAGGGTTTAACTACACTTTTGAATTCTAACTTTTTCCAGCACCGAGATAACGGGTTGTCATCTTCGACAAAGTTGTAGAGCAAGTATTTTTAAGAAAAGTTGCTGAAGACACTAAGTTTCAAGAGCCTAACGTTAAAGAGACATAAACGGTTTTCTTTCAGCACTACCTTAAAACTGGTACAAATATTTTTCTGGGTAACCTTCAGTATCAAACGCTGAAAATTTCAGAAGTACTAGTTCATTAGATAATCTTTCAAATATAATCGGTTTGAGACCATGCCAGCACCTGCCCAGCTTTCTTCAGGTTTGTTGAAGCATTACGTCACATGCTGTTGCTATTCATACCATTTTCAAAATTACTAGCTACCCTTTAGTACCCAACGCTGAAAATTTCTGGATTACTAGTTCATAAGATACTCTTCCAAATAAAATTAATTTAAGACCCCGCCAGGACTCGTATATATTTTTTTTAGTTTGTTGAACATTACGTTACATGTGCAATATATATTGGCTTATAACCTGTACTATTTCAAACTGACGTTTTACTAGGTACCCTTCAGTACCCAACGCTGAAAATTATAATAGTTTTTCATACAATACAATAATAGTTTATAATAGTTTTTCATACAATAATCTTTCAAATACAATCTGTTTTAGACCCCGGCAGGACCCACCCACCCTTTTTGAGGCAGTTGATTGTGACGTCACATGAGACACTTCAATCACCATATATCAAAATGTGGTCATCAGAGAGCATTGTTGTGTTCATCAAAAATGTTTATTTTAATAATTTCTACAATTTCTTAGAACATATTGAAATCGTCCAATTCGAACAAACTAATTATATCAAAAAAACAGTTTTAAGGTAGTGATGAAAGAAAACCATTTATAGGGCTGTAAAATGGTGAGTCGACAAATGTAATGGAGCGTGCGTCCCCGCAACATAGCTCTGGTCCTCACAAGTTCCTACCTCATGCTTCCACGGGTCAAGAGATGACAAAGACCGCCAGCTAAGGGTTGCGTACTTAGCTGGTAGTGCAGCCTGGGCACTGTTGTCCTTCTGACTTCAGCTAGATTGAGGAGGTGCGTACCGAGCGTCTGTCCACCAAGGAGGTGCGGCCCAAACAGCGGCTGAGTAAGAAACGCTGTATCTCGTCAGCTATACCTAACGAGGCAGTCCCACCAACACAATGTAAGCAGCGCGACCCCGGTAAGCTTGTATGCTGAAATCTTACCCTACCACGAAAAATGTAAGTATTTTTTATACGGTATACAATTTTGAATCATCCATGGAATTTCCGAGTATTGTATGAAAATTTTATTTTTTTCCTTCATGGCAATGATAATGCCATGAATGCCAGTGATATTGCTGCAGGACCACAATCGAAAAACATGCAGACAGTACACATTTTATTCTCATTTTATATTATAACATCCCTTCATAATATTTTTATGCTATTTTCAGCTTCGTATTTATCCGTAAGCTTTTGTCCACCATTGAGCGAGATAATGCGCTATAACCTTGGCAATTATTGCCATGCTTTTGGTTTAAATGCCAAAAGTTCACCCACAGGCAAAAGGAGAATAAAATAACCTTTCTAGCATCTATGCTCCCAACGATAAAGTACAAATTATCACACTGTTTAACTCTACATGGAAGCGTTTGGTACGGGAGGTCCACGCTTTCTTCCTTCCCTTGATTCAGAGTAGTAGAGCGATTTTAGTTCTTTCTGGAATCGCTCTATTTCTTTCTTGGAATCCTCTCTGCGGCACATACTACGCAGTTGGCCTGGCCGATGACAAGAAAAATGATGTATTCACGAAACCATCATTTTCCAGGATGCCTTCAAGAATTGGCTGCGTTAGTGTGAGATTAGATTAGATTAGATTAGTGATGAAAGAAAACCATTTATATCTCTCTAACGTTAGACTCTAGAAACTTAGTGTTTTAAACAACTTTTCTTAAAATTATCTGCTCTACAACTTTGTAAAGGACGAAAACACGTTATCTCGTAGCTGGAAAAAGTTAGAATTTGAAAGTGTAGTTAAGCCTTTATGAAAGGTTGGGCGTGTTTTTTTTTTTCAAAAAATGCGGAATAACATTTTGAGCAACTCATCTGAACACACCTACTCGATCAAATGATGACCAAAGGGTGGAAATGTTTTTGACCGTCTTTTTTCAGAATTGTGCCACTGTGCGCTAATGTGCATGTAAACTTACTTTATAACCTGAATCTCGAGATCCTTGACCAATAGCAAATTGGCGTTTTCGACAAAGATGTTTAGTTGATTGAGGCCTTCAGATAGTGTTTACATTAGTTCAGGACTTGTCCGCTACGTGGCACTAGCGTACAATTGAAATTCGTGTATTATCTGTATTTTGAAATTTAGATCGTATATAAATTCGTTGTTTTCAGGAAAATTTGTTGTAAAATTATCATCTTCCAGACGCTCGACTCAACAGTTCAGAATCATCTCACTCTGTGGCGCTGGTGTGCTTGTTAAGTTACTGTATAATATGGATCTCAGGATTATTGACATATAGGAAGATGGCATCTTCACAAAAAGATATCCGAGGGTTCAGAGCTTTTTGAATGGAGTACACATTAGATCAGAATTCGTCTGCTAAAGGTTGTACGGAATGAAATTGCACCACTTTTAAATGGTTGTAGCTTTTTACCCATTGGGTATTTTCTATTGAAACTTTGGGTGGAATCAGTTCAATGTGTATTTGTTTACGTTGTGTAAGTTTCACTAGCAGATGTGCAATCGTTGCGAAGATAGAGTCGGAAAAACAGCAGCGGCGCAAAGAAATTTTGCGCACGTATCTCGAAAATCCGGATCTTTCGCATCGTGCCAGCAGGAAGCTGGGAATGGTACATTATACGGTGTCTCGTGTTTGAAATCGGTACCATGAACGTTTGACCATGGATCAGAAAAAACAAAGAACGTGGCAACAATGGATCTCCGTGTTGAGGTTCTCAAGCGGGTAGTTCAAGCATTCAAGAGGAATCTCAACAGTTCAGTTCGAGATGTGGCGAAGAAACTGAATCTAACTAAAACTTTCGTGCAAGATGCAAAACAAACGCTAAGCACTACACACGTACAAAGTCCAAAGGCACCTTATCGCGACGAACGGCAGAATACGGTAAGTAAAACACGTGCACGGAAGCCCTACACCCAGATGTTAACGAAATCACATTGTCTCGTTATGGATGATTAGACGTATGTAAACGCAGACTTCCGGCAGCTTCCAGGGCTCCAGTTTTTCACTGCTCAGCAAAAATTCGATGTCCCTGGGGACGTTAGAAAGCAGAACAATATATGATTTGGCAAGCAATTAGCTCATGTGAAAAGCGGAGCACCCCATTCGTGACAACTGGAACGGTCAATGGGCAGGTGTACCGAAAGCAATGCCTCCAAAAGCGTCTATTTCCTCTTCTGAGGTCACACGTGGGACCACGATTTTCTGGCCGGATTTAGTCTCGTGCCATAACTCAACAGAAGTTTTGTAGTGGTACAAGTCTAAGGAGGTCAATTTCGTGCCAAAGCATCTCAACCATCCGAACGCACCGGAACTGAGGGCAATTGAAAAGTACTGGGCCATTATGAAGCAGGCACTTCTGAAGCAACCCTAAGGAAGTGAAATCGTAGGAATATTTGCGTGTGTCGCAATTTGATTCCATACACCCTTTACATACGTGGGGCTAGTGCTGATGGAAACTTTTTGTAATATCTGTATTTTGATTTCGAGATCATGTATGAATTCATTAGTTTTAGGATATTTATTCGAGTAATCATGATCTAGACAGTCGACTTCATAGTTCAGAATTATTTCACTGCATGGCACTGGTCTGCCGTTATAAATAGTTATCGCTTGTACACATAATAGGCCCCAATATTGGTATTTTAAGTACGTTCTTCTGACAACTTTGGGTTACTACTTCAAAGAAGTTCTCCACTAAACTACAGGTAAGCCCTTTATAGAACTTCATGGAAATTCTACAGAGACCTTCAGGGAAGTTCGTCAGAGAAGTTCTTCAGGGAAGTTGTTCAGAGAACTTCATGAAAGTGAACTTCTTGGAGGTTCTGCAGAGAACTTCGGGGAAATTCTTCAGTGAATATCATGAAAGTTCTTCAGAGAACTTTATGAAATTTCTTCAGAGAACTCCATGAAAGTTCTTCAGAGACAATTGATGAAATTTTTCAGAGAACCTCAGAGAAATTTTGCAGAGAACTTCGGGAAAGTTTTTTAGAGAATTTCAGGGAATTTTTTCAGAGAACTCCAGAGAATTTGTTCAAAAAACTTCAAGTAAGTCCTTGAAATTAATTCATGGAAGTTCTTCAGAAAACTTCAGGAAAGTTCTTCAGAGAACTTCAGGGAAATTATTTAGAGAACATCAGCAAAATTCTGCAGAGAGTTCCAGGAAATTCTGCAACGAACTTCAGGAAATTCTGTAGGAACTTCAGGGAAATTTCGCAAAGAACTTCAGGGAAATTCTTCAGAGAACTTCAGTTGCTCGAAAAATACAGGTGGTACATAAAGTTCACATGTATGCTAATGTCACGTAGCGGACGGGTCCTGAACTAATGTTAACACTATCCGAAATCCTTCTATATGTCAAGGGTCTCAAGATTCAGGTTATAAAGTAAGTTCACATGCACACTAACGCCACCTAATGTGATAATTCTGAACTTGTGAGTGAACCATCCGGAAGGTCTTGGTGTATTAAACTACTTTTCTAAAAAAGTAACTTGCTGTATACGGAGGATCACGATATATTTTCTGATGAAACAATAATGGTCAATGCCCATATATCATTTGAGCCCACCATCAAGGGAATCCGCGCATATCGAGGGGTTTACTGTACTTTGATGTTTTTTGCTGAAATATGCTACCTTTCAACGGTCATTACCTTTTCTGGTGGAGCCGGATCGGCACATTTTTTTCAGCAAAGGTGTTTGTTAAGGTTTGAAAAAAATTCTTCTGGAGCATTTACCTTTAAACTGAGGCAGTTATTTATTTCTCAAAATATATCGAAATTTCTATTTTTTACGACAATTTGAAAAGAAAAATGCAAATCGCATGAAGTTAAAATACGATATTCGGTGGTTTTAGGGCCCAAGCTAACTAAAACTAGCATGGAACTCTGGGTTTAAAAATCTCTGTCAACCAGTTTTATTAATGAAAGTTCAATTAACATGATTTCTTTCCTACACACATAGAAAATTTTACAGTATTCGGTAATTTTCTACCAAACTTTCAACAGCTGAATAATCCGATTTAACGCATTTTGGTTAAATTTGACAAGTTCCGGTAATATTTTTACCGGAATACTGAAAAATTTCAACGAAATCCGGTAAATCGAATTACCTAACGTTCAGTTTTTGAAAGTTTGGTAGAAAATTACCGAATACTGTAAAATTTTCTTAGTGTGTAGGCCCTTTAATCTGAAATATAATAATTGCCAAATCTCTGAACTTATAAAAGTGATTGTTTCTTATTATCTATGTACACTACCAGTAAGTACGGACTCGCTTGGAATAGTATTGCAACCCTCAGCTGAATATTGCATCACCCCCAAAATGTTGAGCATCACTAAATACAGGTACATTCACGATGCTATATCTCGAGACCCTTAGTATCTGCATAGGTGCGGACTTGAGCAAAGTTGTTCAGAAGGTCAATGTCATTCAAAAGATGGATCGTTTTGTCTGAAACTTTACCGCCACGTGACGCTGAGTGAGCATGAGAAATGGATAAGACAGTGAATGATGGAAGATAATATGGAGAGTTCTAGTCTTCGAAAAACTTGTTCTAAAGGGTGATACGGTCAAAATTTGGTCAAGGGAAAACGCGTGTAAATCGGTGAAATCGTTTATTTAAAAATCAAATTAAATTTCATTTCAAGTTCAATTAGTATAAAATTCAGGAAAAATATTCAGTTAGGCTTCCGCTTTTCCAAATCCGAATTGCCGGGCCTCACGTTTGACCCTGCCATCAGATTTTGTACAGCCACCTTGTCCACCTTCTTCGCCGCAGAAAGCCAGTTTGCCTTGAACTGCTGCTCGTCCTTAGCAGTTTTTTTGGTCTTCTTTAGGTTCCGCTTGACAATAGCCCAGTATTTCTCAATTGGGCGGAGCTCTGGCGTGTTGGGAGGGTTCTTGTCCTTGGGAACCACCTGCACGTTGTTGGCGGCGTACCACTCCATGGCCTTTTTCCGTAATGGCAAGATGCCAAATCCGGCCAAAACAGTACGGAACAACCGTGTTTCTTCAGGAAAGGCAGCAGACGTTTATTCAAACACTCTTTCACGTAAATTTCTTGGTTGACAGTCCCGGAAGCTATGAAAATGCTGCTTTTCAAGCCACAGGTACAGATGGCTTGCCAAACCAGATATTTCTTTGCGAACTTTGACAGTTTCGTGTGCTTGAAAATATCTGCTACCTTTCCCCTTCCTTTTGCCGTATAAAACTCCTGTCCCGGAAGCTGCTTGTAGTCGGCTTTGACGTAGGTTTCGTCGTCCATTACCACGCTGTCAAACTTCGTCAGCATCGTCGTGTACAGCCTCCGGGATCGCGCTTGGCCGTCGTATTTTGTTTATCATCGCGATTTGGAGTCACTACCTTCTTGTAAGTCGATAGTCCGGCTCGTTTTTGGCTCGATGCACGGTTGTAGACGATACACCCAGCTTATTTGCGGCATCTCGGAGAGATAGGTTAGGGTCTTGCTTGGAAACTACCGGCAACTCTCTTTGTCGTCTCAGCGGCTTCCGGTTTTCGATTTCCCCCGATCCAGACTTCCTGGCTGTCGACAAACGTTCCCCAAACACTTTAATTACATTTGTAACGGTTGATTTGGCAACTTTTAGCGATTTTGCCAACTTCGCGTGCGAGTAGCTCGGATTTTCGCGATGCGCGAGCAAAATTTTGATACGCTGCTCTTCTTGCTTGGACGGCATTTTGACAACTGAAGAGTGAATTCCAAAATCAGAATAGGAGCAACATTTTACACACACACACCTTCAAAATGAGGGGTGTTCAGGTTTTTTAATGCAAAATTGAAAGAAATACGTCAAGTTGATATTGACCAAATTTTGACCGTATCGCCCTTTAAAAAGCCCTCTTTTTAAGAACTTCGGCTATATGGATAAAATCCCTAACACCAGATCTAGTCTGATAATCGGGTGCGACCTCGGGCAGAATTTCCTGAACCTTTCCAGGATTATACCTTTTCTAACGCCAAGGGTCTGGAGACCAGCCGATGGGTCTCAGAATTCCTAGCTCTTCGAGGACAGTTCAGAATCATCCGAAGAATGTCGTTCTGAATAACCTGAAGTTTACGATGGTGGCAATTGGCGCAACTCTTCCAGAATGGCAAACCGTAATCGAAGTGAAGGATGGTTTGATTATGAACTGCAATCTAGTTCTTGGTCGATAAAATTGGACTTTTTGTTGATCATCGGAAATAGAGATCTTAACAGACTACTGCATATATAGACTGTTCTGAAAAATATAAATACACTTTTTTTTCTCAAATAAAAAAAAACCATACTGTGATTGTTGATTATTTTATTCTCTAACATAGCTGGCAACCATGTTTTCTTTCCATCTTCATTTCGATTTGTTTGATTTTTTGTAGGGTAAGCGAGTTCTCTATCTTTTCACCTAACACTACTCATAAGCTTCTAAACAGTGCTTTCTCCTACCATTTCCACATTTGTTTGCCATTCTTTCTTAAACTTTCTGCACTATCCACTGGCTTCATGTGTTTTCTTAGCTGCACCCTCGTCAAAGCCCAGTAAGTTTCGATAGCGCGAATCTCTGGGCAGTTTGGTGGATTTATCTCCTCTGGTACATTGACATTGTTTCTTTTGTAGAGTAATGGCAGGATTACTTTTTGTATCTGTATGTTTATTATGCTGTTTGATCAAGAGTAGAAACCTTTTTTGAAGACACTCCTTAACGTAGAATTGACCATTCATTGTGTCTGCCGTAATGAATGGACGAGATGTTTTTCCACATCCCCATATGGCCTGCTACAACATCACCTTCTTGCCAAATCTGTTGATGTAGGTAAATAGCTTTCAATGATCCAGGAACATCCTTTACCTTCGGCGAGGTATAAAACTTTGGTCCCGGAAGCGTTTTGTAATCGAATTTTATGTAGGTTTCATCGTTCATGGTAACACAGCCCTATTTTTTGATCAGCAATTTGTCGTTCAGCTTTCGAGCCCTCGGTTCAACAGATTCAGCCTGTTTGATGCTTCGTTTTGGATGCTTCTGCTTCTGACGAGTCTGCAGGCCCATGCATAACATTAGTCGCAGAAGTACTTATCATTTTCGCCATGTATCGGATTGATGCTGAAGGATGACGCTTGAAACAATCCCTAACCTTTCTGTTGATTGTAGGGTCAGCGGGACCGGCTTTTCCACCCCGTATCAAAGAATCTACGAAAAAGCACTGTTGTTGAGGCTTCCGTATTGCGGTTTGAACTGCTCCGACGCTCCGACAAAAACAGTTGTAATTTGGATGTAAGCAATAGGACGCAGCCAAAAGTTGGTTGAATACTAACCGCTTTTTGAATTGAAGGTTAATCGTTAGTGTATTTTATAATTAACGGAACAGTCTGTAATCGAAGATCTCTGCGATCGCACAAACAACTTGCTATCTAGAGAGAAATTAAGGAATAGACTAGTTCCCTGGACCAAACGATCAGTGTGTTACAAAGGAGGACTTTGAATCCTGCCGGATTCGAGGTGACTTTCAGTGCGGAAACAGAATTGAATGTTTTTAGTGTGTGTATTCAATTCAACGCCCACCGTGTGCAGTGTTTTTATGGGAAGAAAAATGTTTGCAGTTAAACGAACTGTTGTCGATCTCGACAAACATTTTTAGCCCGGGAGTTGGAAGGTGATAGCTTTGTTGGGTTCAGTGGCCCATTTTAGAATGCCTGGTTACCTACGTCTATTCCGAGAGTCACTTTTACTTACAACAAGGTATAGGTACTGTGCATACAATTATTGTTTTGAGAATGGTACGTATTTAGCAGTATCGTTCAAATTTAGTTATAATCAGAAAGATCTCACTGGAGATTGTTGCTGATGTACAGTCATCATTTGGTCGGCTTCTCTGGGATGCTAAGGAATGCATTTATGCCTGTGTGCACTCCGCTATTCGGCAAATATTTTCACTTCATCCTTTTGAATGGAACAATTAGTCAGAATACAATTAGTACTTCGTGCACAAATGCAATACAATGACAAGCACATGTAAAAAAAAACCCCGAGAAGAAATTTATATTTAAAAAGCTCAATCATTGCAACGAAAGAAAAAAAAAACAACAGCTCTCCATCTGTACACCACGTGTTGAGTGCATCTGAAATTATATGCCTCCCTAGCAAAAGAAAATAACAAGCTGATATCATATAAGTAACAAGTTCTGTTATCGCGGTTATCGTTTTGATTTCCGCTGTTATCGGATAACAAATTAAGTTATCACCATTGGCAAATTTCGTTATCATATAGTATAATTTTGAGCACACTATTTTTTATGAAAGTTATTAGAATTGAAAAACTATGAATATTTCAAGCATATTTAAACAAGAAATTTTGTTTTTAAACTATTTTTTTCAGTTATTAGCATGAGAATTTGATTTGAAATTGATAACAAAATTTGAAACTATTCCAACAAGTTTGCTGACAATACAGGATTTGTTATCAAGTTGTTCGCAGCGAAAACAAAATTAGTTATTATGATGATATACAACGAGTATTTTTTATGTTATTCATTCTATTAAATTGGCTGTTTACTCAGCCTCAATGAAAAACATATTCAGTGATCAAAAAATGATAACCAGGTATTAGAACTTGTTATCAATTTGATATAATCCTTTGCTCGGGCAGCCACTCACGCTCGCAGGCGCGTCAGCTTCATTTGTCTGCTTCTGCACGAGAACCGAACTTGACTGCAAACACACCACCATGTGGCAGTAATTCACCACTTTCGTGTCGTGCTTATAGATGAACTCGCAATGCAATTGATGCGAGCTCGTGGTTTCCACGTTTGACACCGTGTTTGATTTTGGGAAAACACACGTGCCGAGTGGTTGCGATCACGAAAAAGCTCTCAACATACACCCAGTACTACACTGGTGTCCACGGATAGAGCCAAGCTCTTCGGAAGATGCTTAAACAATGATAATTTGACTTATTGGTTTGTTTTCTTGGCTATTGGGTGACGGGTGCATAAGTTGATTGAGTTTAACAAGCACGGCATGGTTAGAAATAACACACAATCGGAAACACTCGGCTGTGGTGTTTGCCGAAACATCAATCACGGTGTTCGAAGCCAAAGCACGAGCATTGACATTGGTGTTGTACCCATCGTGTTACGTGTTAGTCGTCTGGAAGCACGAAGTCGAAGTGGCGAATACAATGCACGCGCTAGCGTGGTAAAAAGCAGCTCGGCGTGCAGTGTCGAGTTTGGACATGGCTGCTTCTGACCAGCAAATGGCCGTTTTCTACATTGCACCGGTTTTTACTTTCTCTCCACACTCCCCGCAATGAGCGATCATATCGACTTCTAACCTCTTAATCATCAAGTCACTCGCGACAAAGCGGAAAAATACTCTAATTTAATCATTTATGTCCGCGTGGCACAATACTAACAGCACTAACAAACACAATTAAGCTGCTATTAACTCTTTCTCCGGTTGCGGGGACGAAGCACAGAGAAACTTTGGCAAGCAACCAATTATATTCACTACATCTTAAACAAAAATACGTGGAGATTATATGATTTCACTTTTCGCTTAGGTTGAATTACGAATATATTTTTGATTTTATTTTTCGCGAAAAGGACGCAGCAGAAACAAAACACGTCAATTTCCAAGCACGGCTTGCTGCGATCTCAACAGCATTGTATGTGTTTTAATTGCATTTATACAGATCTAACAGTTATTGAAATATTGGGACAGAGCATTGAAACCCTCCTGAAGTTTTCCAGTCAGAGCACGAACCAATCTGTCCTTGT
>JASCZW010018759.1:0-14891 GCA_034211315.2 Aedes japonicus | reverse complement strand
CAAAGTACTACTGTGGTTATGTTTAAACGCCACATGAACTTTCTTCCAACTCCAGGTAAACGCCCGCAATCTGCTCTGACCCCATTCGATCAAATTTTGGGCAATGATAGGGACCGACTTGCTTACTTACTAATACCACACTTCTCGCCAGTACAAGTTCATTTTCTATCAGCTTCTGAAGTTTTAACGAGCTTTTGCCTTTCATGATTGCCCCAAATTTTTCAATTGGGCGAAGTTCCGGAGTGCTGGAGGGTTGACGTCTTTTGGTACATAAACTACATTATTATCTTTGTAACCAGTCTAAGACGGGTCGGGCATAGTGGCAAGATGCCAAATCCGGCCAAAACAGTGTCGGGCCATCGTGAGATCTCAAGAAGGGCAGAAGTCGTTTTTGGAGGCATTCGTCCTTGCGGCCCTGTCCGTTGACGGTCCCAGAGGTGATGAAGGGCTGAACTCATTTTGCCACATCCGCAGATCGCTTGCCAGACAAGGAATTTTTTGGCGAATTTCGACAGTTTCTTCTTCCGTACACTCTCCGGAACGGCCAACTTAGAGGTGGCGACGTAGTGTTCCTGTCCTGGCATTTGTTTGGTGTCGGCTTTAATGTAGGTCTCATCGTCCATCACAACTGCAGAACGGTTTTGTGAGCCACTCCCGTACAGTTTTCTTGCACGAGTTTTGACTCACCGAGCTTCTTGTTTATCGCTCCGGTTCGGTGCCTTCTGGACCTTGTACACATGTAATCCAGAACGTTTCATTGTTTTCTGCACAAACAAACTGAAACTTTCGCCTTTTCGCAACATCCCTGATCGAAATGTTGGGATAACGCTTAAATTGGTTCAATACCATCCTGGCCTTCTCCGGCTTTGATGTGCCACGTTTTTTGCCACTACCATTATTCCGCTTGGTTGTCTTACGGTCCTTGAACGTTTTGATCACATTAGATACGGTTGAATGTGCGATTCCGAGCTGTTTTCCGATCCATCGATGAGAAGCGTTTGGGTTTTCGAAGTGAGTGCCCGAAATTTGTTGGCGCACTATTTCTTCATTCGAAGCCATCACTGAAATCACTCGACCGATTTTCACGAAACTCAGTACACAATTGACACAACACAATGAAATACATTCAGTTAAAATTTCAGTAATTTTTACCCACACGCTAAAAAGTTACGAACAATTGCGTGTGTCCAAATTTTATCGAATACGTCTTTTATACATAAAAATTACTGCAATTCATTGTGATGAAGGTTTTGCTCTGAACTCATTGACCTGAAACTCTCCTATCTTTAAATGATTGTGATTTTCTGATCCAGTTAGAATTTGTAGAAATTCTTCAAGTTTCACATTAACTGATCGTCTGTTCTATTATTCGTACAGAACACTTTAATTCGCGAGATTTCCAAAATATAGAGAAGAAGACCCAAACTGACAATATGCTAAGGTAATGGTCGTTGTTGTTTCAGCAGTCCAAGAAATCTGATAAGTTCCTCTTCAAACACCCGT
Organism: Aedes japonicus; assembly: GCA_034211315.2. Lineage (NCBI taxonomy): Eukaryota > Metazoa > Arthropoda > Insecta > Diptera > Culicidae > Aedes > Aedes japonicus. The sequence continues at coordinate 13,388 of JASCZW010018759.1, read as the reverse complement.
ACCTAGATATTTTTCTCATTTCCGTATAGAGAGAGCTATGACCAAACCTGCAGGAAGCTAGACCAAAGTAAATGCTTAAGTCTCGACCGTTTGGGAGAAAAATGGAGCATCATTTAACCTTTCTTAATTTGATGCTCCCAACGATCACATAGTGTAAATGAATTTTTGTTCTGTACACCTCAAACAAGGTATTCTGTTTAACTATTCTCTCCGACGATTCTATATTCCCTTTTTCTATGATATCTACTGAAGGCTAAAGTGGGTTCCCTGTGTCATCTTAAGGTGGATACCAAAACCTATCTCCAACGAAACTAGAAATTAGAAGAAAAATTAGTATTTTCATTTAATTCAACTACCTTTATCTTCGACCGATTCGCGTATTTCGTCTACAGTGTGTAGACTTCTTGTGAACGAAATACGCGTATCTGTCGAAGATAAGCAAAGGCCAGTTGGAATTAAATGGAAAATACTAATTTTTACTTCTAATTTCTGGTTACAGGTATTCCACTCAAACAGCTCAATCCCTTTAGGATTTATCTCCAACGGTTGCATGGACGTGGGGCCAGTGTGGGCGATTGCACGAAGAAACGTATCAGTATCTGGTTCCGTTTCTTGTGGTGACATGCAACATCTTCAACGAATTATTCCTCATCGTAGCTCCATCCATGAGTGTGCGCAAACGGCAATGCTAATGCCAATTACCACAGTTGTTTCTGATATCTTTTATCGTTTGTTTTCCGATTGTTGTTTTGTTTGAGTTAGCACTACGTTATCTCTGATAGTAAGGAGTCTTTTCTCCTGTTTGACTTGTTTCGAAGCTTCAACAACTACTGGTAGTCAAGGTCGTCATGTCATTGTATGAAGGGTCAGAATCGGAGCTGGAGTTGATCAAAAGACAACATCACCTATGCGGGATTACCTAGGGGATTATAAAAAATCTCCTTCCAACCACAAAATTGAACAATGGGGCAATACTGTGAGCTATCGAACAAGAGTATACCCCCATGAGTAGGAAAAAGTGCCCGCCCTTCATCCATTTTATATTTCTTTTTCCAAATATTAAACAAATTTGAACGAGGCTATACAGTCGCTCTGAAGTTTTGCGACCTATGAATATTCCATGCTTGAGCACTTTTCCGAATATATTCATATAATTCTTTGGTTCTTAAGTTTCAATTTTGTTACCTTCTAAATAGTGATCCGTTTCCCTCAGCCATAATTTTCTTTAAATAAACTTTTCGAAAATGCTTCTGTTTTCGTTGCTTATAATAGATCTTTTTTTTTCACACGCACTTCAAATGGAATATTAGCCAAATAAAAAAAACACCGACAATAGTTACAGTCACTTGAGAAGTTTGTCGCGGTATAAAGATACTCTCAAACTGTTCTGGATAATTCTGTCTATCTCAATAGATGAAGGGTTACGTAGCTAATAAATGTATGCAAACTAAAATTTCAGATGCCTGCACGACACTTTGAAAGAACTCATAAAAGAGTGAATTCTATCAAGCATGCCTAAATTATGTTCATCTCCCGATTAGCTTTTTTTTTTATAGAATCACTGTATGTCTATAAAAATGGCTAAGAATATTTGTACTGTTACGTAGAGTTATAGAGCTTGCTTTTTCATTGCATTGATTTTTTTCTTCTTTTTTTTTCAGGTATGTACGGCGGTCAGTTAAATTGACTATGTGACAATGGTGAGAAAGCTTTGTAGGGTGTTTTTTTTCTAAATGTTACATTTAGAGTAGGCTGTGTTTTTGATCGTTTCCTTTCTCCTTCATGTCATGTTTTCGACAGCGATTGATAATGATAGCAGGGAGTCGATAACATCGAACTAACGAAGAAACACTCCGTTTCGCTTAGCCATAATTTTCTTTAAATAAACTATTCGAAAATGCTATTGTTTTCGTTGCTTATAATAGATCAAGTTTTTTCACACGCACTTCAAATGGAACTCAAGCCGAATATAAAACGGGCTCCCGACAATAGTAACACTCACTTGAGAAGTTTGGCACGGTATAAAGACACTTTCAAACCGTTCAAATAAATGTAAGCAAACTAAAATTTCAGATGCACGCATGGCATTCCGAAAGTACTCGTAAAAGGGTGCACTCTGTAAAGCTTGCCTAGAATAGGTTAATCCCCCTATTTTCTTTTTTCATGGAAATGTATGTCTATAAAAATGAATAAGACCATTTGTACTTTCACGAACAATCACTTCATAGTACTATGTATCTTACATAAAACAGCATTTTTGTCTCTTCAACATCATAGAATTTGATTTTGCTATGCATTGATAATTTTTTTCTTTCTTTTAATTCCAGGTATGTACGACGGTCAGCTAAACTGAATTTGTGACAATGGTGAGGAAGCTGTGTAGCGTGATTTTTTCTTAATGTTGCATGTGGAATAGGTTGTGCTTTCGAGCAATGAAGACGTTTACTTTCGCCTTCATGTCGTGTTTTCGACAGAAATTAATATTGATAGCAGGGCGTCACGATATCAGTATCAATTGAAAGCATCGGACGAAGAATCAATTGACTTTCAATTTTATAACCTTGCTTAGTTGCCTTGCAACAAACTAGCAACACAGCAAACGTCACATACAGAGCACCATACCGCAAAGTGTAAGATGCCATGATCATTTTCATTTTCATCTTGCTGATGACAGAGCTGTCACGATTTTATTTACTAAAGCTCAACTTATTGTTTAAACCATATTTTCATTTGAAGGCACGCAAATACTACACAATGTATGTTTTAATCTTCATTTAATCGCTTGATTATTGTCAGAAAGTGTACCGAGGAAAGAACCAGATCTTAATAACTCAACTTTCAATTCGCACGTGACAGTGTCGATGATCGTCATTTAAAGAGCATTATTCAAGGTCATGTCTTTTTCACAATTTACATTTATTTATACATCAGAGCTTAAATTTTATTATAAGATCGCAGTTCAAAGTTATTTGAAACAAAACACGGAGCTCTAGAATGAGTTCCAGCGTTTATCGAATGATCCGGATCTTCACAGGACTTGTGATTTATTCACAAAATCGAATTTCATGTACAGGGTGAGTGGAAGTAACTGTCAGTGAAGTATCTGGTCATAAAAATGAGATGAACTTGCATGAACTTTAATTTTCAATGCAATTCCTGTTTGGTATAACTTTAACATTTGTCTTAATTTAGTTCAGTTCGAATATTTCTCCCTTTGCCGCATGCGTTGTTGGAAAGCGTAACATGTTTTCACCAAACTTTTCGTAAATGTTTCCACGGTTAGTCCTTTGGTATTCCCTAGGTTACCCAGCATGTAGTCTCATGCATAGAAGTCCAGAGGATTCAATGAAATAAAATCCGAAAATAGTTCTCACTCAAACCTATTTAGCTGTCCCCTGGTGGGACGGTTTAGGGTTTTGTAGGAAGCAACATGGTGCATTCTGGTAGTGTTTCTTCTCGAAGGGTATGGTAAACGGTACTCCAAAACATTATCGATGTACCCTGGAGAGAGTGAGCTTTTCAGTGGAATACCTGTAACTAGAAAATGAGAATGATTAGTAACTAAAACATGAGATGTGAATTGTAATTTCCATTTAATTCCAACTACCTTTATTGCTAGTCTTCACAGATACGCATATTTCGTCTACAATCACTTTCACTTTTTTTAAACACTATTTAAAAAAAAAACTTTTTGAGCGTATTAGTAGAACGATTGTGATTGAAAAACTAGGAGAATTCGACACTGAAGAAGTCTGTAAGTAGCAGACGAAATAGGCCTATCTGTCAAAAGATAAGCTCATAGTGGAATTAAATGGAATTTGCTCGCGATTACTAGCGAAAATTTAAAAAAGTGTTTCAAAGTTTAATTTTTTATTTTTTAAAAAGTGATCAAATGAAGTGTTAAATTTTAAATTCTCCTAGTTTCCCAATCGTCTACAATGTTTAGACTTCTGCAGTATCGTGTACTAATAGTCGAGCATAAAAACACGACACTGAAGAAGTCTGCTCATTGTAGACGAAATACGCGTATCTGTCAAAATAAGCAATAGAGGTAGTTGGAATTAAATGAACACTACTAATCTTTCTTCTCATTTTCTAATTTTCGATGTAATATTAATTGATGAATTTAACACCCAGTTCAATGAACAACAATGGAACTTTCAAAATTTTAAAGAAACATCTCCCGAACCTCACCCTTTATTTAAACAGCTAGTTTGCCACGAGGAATGTCAAAAAGATTTGCTGCATACATCCGATCATTTTGTTGTTTATGGTGATCCTGTAGCAGGAACATATTTTCGTCTGAAAACAGAATTTTAAAGAATACTGACTGAGAAAGTTTAAAAAATACTGACAGGAATTTCCACTCACCCTGTTAAACTCTCAGTTTCAAGTAATTTAGAAGCAAATTGTCAAGATCTAATGCTGTTGAGAATTTTTTTTTTGCATCAACTTTAAAAATCAACCTTTTTAAAAGGCCTATCTTGTTTTCAAAAACCATAAAAACTTTTGTTTGAAACAGTGACGATTTTAGCACACCAAATGTTGTAACTTTTCTTGTTCTAAAATCAATGGGAAAACAATTTTGCTGAAAAATTTTAAATAAAAAAATTACAGCAAAATAACTGATTGTTATAGTGGCACCCTAAGCTACGTAGGAAAAAATGCTATAATTCGGCCATTTCAAAAGGAATAGAAAAATGTATTCAATCAGAGTTACTTAAATTTTTTTTATCTACAGCTTTTTCGAAGAATGCATGCCTTTATTTCCGCAACTAAAGAAGTTAGATTTTCGATTTCTCTGACAAAAAGAACCACCCTAGTTTTCTTTCACACCTTAAAAAGGGCCTTGCTATGATGATGATGATGATCATGTGATATCACCATCTATTGTCGCAAGGTAGCTTTCAATACCTGAAAAACGATTTTATCAGGATTTTATTGTTTGTGATCACCAAGCTCCTGTATGAAGTGCCAAAAGCAGATACACTTACGCGAAACCCGCGAATATAGGGAAGAGAATCTCCTTCCAAAAGCAAGTTCACACCTAAGCATTAGAATCGAGCCCTCGATTGACAGAATAACCCCAATAGATGTGGTCGAAGCGCCCGCCCTCGTTCCACGAAATGTTAACAATGGGGAGGAGGCAGTTCCATGCTCCTTATCAAAATCGTTTCACTTTGGTGCCCTGATGGTCCCTCCCTTTCCCCGTTATATATTAGGTCGTGGAGATTTAGTATACTTTGCAGTGGTCATTTGATTGCTTACCTTGTGTTAGAAAATTTGTCTGAAAGTAAAATTGGTAAGGGTTTATACTGTTCTTTACTTACTGCTCTGTGTTGTCTCGGTGTTTCTGTGAGACCGGGTTTCCGTGGGTCTACCCCTATCCTTTTGAAGAGTTGACTTTAGGATGTTTGAAATTGCTCGCGGTCATAGGATAGGGAAGAGAACAGAAACAAAGCATTAGTGATTGGTAACACGCTATGCGCATGTGAGATTTTCATGGTGATATTTTCACAACGGCCGTTCAGAATGGTTCGACGGATGCATATGAGAGATCATTCCCGATGAGTACTCGTTTACTCAATTCCATCATGTTTGGTTATAGCAGACAAGAAACATTTTACAACGTGCTACATTTAGGAATATCGGGGCAATGATCCCCCATCGCATCTTCAAGTGATCATTACAAGCTGTCCATTTGGTTCAGGCACTTTTGAACGGTCATGGGGCAGCCGATCCACACATGAAATCAACTCAAGAGAACACGCCCATTCCCTTTTCTGAACTGAAAGGCAGGGGCCTAAAGAAGAGCCTTGTTATTAGAAATAACTTTTTACAAGACAATTTTGCTGCAAAACTTCAAACCTAGGCTGAAAATGTATCTTTCCAGCTAAATTCGCATTCTGGACTGTGCGTTGGTGGAATCAGCTAGTCAAAATCATGGTTGAAGAAGGTGTGCGAGAATTTCTTCGAAATAACGATGAAAATTTTTGTAATCTTTGTAACATTCTTATGTAACATTCTTATTCGGTATATTACAACATTTATAACCCATGTGGGAATGTTCCGATATACTCGCCTGATGTTCGGAATATGTAGCGCGTCCGAATACTTTCAAAGGACCATCGAACAAATTCTTTGCACTTGTCCAAACACATTCAACTACCAAGACGATATTTTTATCCATGGGAAAACTGAAGAAGAGCACGATGCAGCCCTTGCATGTGCCCTTGAAACTTTGGAGGCCCACAACGTAATTTTCAATGTAATGAAATGTAAATTCAAGGTCATCGAGACTGAATTCTTGGGCCATCATATCTCCCGAAATGGACTCATGCCAACTAATGACAAAATAACAGCAGTTTCCACATTCAGAGCCCCGAGGTCCTCAGAAGAGGTTCGAAGTTTTTAGGCCTGATTGGATACGTTGGTAGGTTCATACCCGACCTGGCAACCAAAACTTACGAGCTTAGGCAACTGATCTCTGGCGGAAGTCCGTTTGTTTGGACGTCACAACACGAAATTGCGTTTAACCAACTGAAAAAGGCTGTATGCTCTTCCCCTGTATTGGGATATTTTGATAACATTCGGCGGACAAGAGTCATTGCCGACGCATCACCTGTCGGTTGGGACCGGTTTTGGTGCAATTTGGGGATGAAAATGACGATAAACCGATAATCATATCGTATGCCAGCAAAAGCTTGTCCGCGACAGAGAGGCGTTACTGCCAAACTGAAAAGGAGGCCTTAGCAATCATTTGGAGCGTCGAGAAATTCCGATTATATCTTCTCGGAAGGGAGTTTGAACTTGAAACGGATCACCGTCCTCTCACAGCGATCTTCAAACCGACTTCTCAACCACCTGGACGGATTGAAAGGTGGGTTTTGAGACTCCAACCGTTCAAATTTCGAATAATTTACAAGCCAGGAAAGGATAACATTGCCGACTCTTTGTCGCGCCTCTCTGATCCAGACGATGACAAGGACACCGACTACTGTGACGATCGCCTATACATCAGTGCCGTTACGGAGTCTGTTGCAATCGATGTCTCTGAAATAAAGATGCATTAGAAACAGATTCCGAGTTGCTTTTGGTAAAGGATGCCTTACTAACGTCAGATTGGAATAACGAAACAATTAAAACTGGTGCAAAGTATACATCCCATTCCAGAAAGATCTCGCTTTGCTGGAAGGATGCGTGATCCGTGGGTATCGATTAGTCATACCCAAACAACTGCGTTCACGAATGCTGCAACTTGCCCATGAAGGACACCCAGGAGAGACAGTAATGATATCCCGATTGCGCGACAGAGTGTGGTGGCCAGGAATGGACGATGAAGCAAGGAAATTCGTCAAGAGCTGTGAGGTTGTCGAATAGTTGAAAAGCCCTCTCCACCAGAACCGATGCGGCGCCGATCGATGCCTAGTGAACCCTGGGTGGATGTAGCGATGGACTTCTTGGGCCCACTTCCGTCTAGTGAGTATCTACTAGTGGTTGTGGATTATTTCAGTCGGTATAAGGAAGTATGCATAATGAAAAAAATTACGTCAGAAGAAACCATAAAACACTTGGAACCGATCTTTGTCCGGCAAGGATACCTAAGACGATAACACTGGATAACGGACGACAGTTCATCAGTAGAGGGATTCCATCCAGAATGTGCCGGAAATCCCAAAAATCATACTCGATCATCATTGATTTGGATGAAACTTGGCACATGAGTTCGGTACGTTGGAAAAATAAAATTCCACTGGTGTTAAGATAATTTGGGTTCAAGAGTAACTTTTGAGATGGGCGTATGTGTTTTTTCCAACATTTTACTTGAAAAATCGTAGTTCAAAAACCATTACATTTAGAGAAAAACTTTATATAAGGGAATTGTAGGGAACTAAAAAGCCTTTCTTAAAAAAAATATACACAGAAAAAAAATTTTTTTTTTCATCAAGAAAAATCAAAAATAATTACTAAAAATAAAATATCTAAAAAAACATATTTTTAATATTTTTTTAATTTGTTGTATGGAAATTTGAGGAAAAAAGACACGTTTTAAAAAAAACTCTAGGATGGACGCTCTTATAATAAAAAAGTTTTTCAAATAGCAAACTTTGGTGTATATTTCAAATTTTGGTTATTCATTCTTATAAATAAATTTTGATGTTACAATATGGTTTTGGAGATTATTACAAACAATAATGATTATAATGATAAACCACGTAAACGCAACCGTTTTCAAGATATTTCTGATTTTCTTTCAATAAAATTTCAAAACCTAAAAAAATACGCCCTTTTCATAAATTACTCGTGATATTAAAACAACAATAGCTAACGATTGTTTCTTTTGTGTTTTTAGCCTTTTTAAAACACATGTATGTGCCTCTTACTTACTCTTAACAGCTCGTCGATTGAAAAAGCTTCACTTAAAGTTATAAGACAAAAATAATGAATTATGGTTGGATTTATATTTATATATACCACTAGCTGACCCGGCGAACTTTGTTCCGCTTTAACCGATTTTAGGATTCAAATAATTCCGAACATTCATGATTTAATTTTATTTTTAAGTGACTTGGCTTGTTGTCACCGCAATTTTTTTATGGTTCGTTCGTGATCGAGAACTGATTACGAAACTTGAATTTTAGATATTGATTGAATGAAACACTTTTCGAATTTGTTTGAATTTATATGCTTTAATTACATGATTGTAGAGGTTGACAGAATTTTGCGCCAGTTCAATTTAGTGTTATGTTGTTGCAATCTTGTTCCTTTATACAATTTCGGTTGATTGAGATTCTGGAGCATGATGATAACAGATCCAATCTTCAGTCGTAAATTATATGGTGGTAATCCTGGTTAATCCAATGAATTCAGAAATTTCGTTGGATATTTGGTTACTTCGTCTGGATTAGTAACACAATCAGTTAAGTTGAATGAACGTAATTGTCCAGGAATTACATTTTGAAATACGTAATTCAAATCCCCGGCATCCTTATTTTTCGCTCGTGCACTTTACTAATCGTGGTTCTCATAATTCTGGATAGTGTTTGGAAAACACTTGTAATGAGTTCCTCTTTCGTCGTTGTGAACTGGCAGACATTCGGCGGGAACGAAATCAATCCATTGCCAATCGCCAACAATTGATTCGAAAAAATTTCGGCACACGGATCGTTTTTCAAGGTAACTCAGACATTTCTCGTCAACTGTAGCTTCTTTACATATCGCCACAAATACGAAAGCTTAATGCTTGTGAAATGACAGGTACTGTTTGCCGAAAATCACCTGGCAACAAAATCATTGCACCTCCAAAAGGTGTCGAGTTACTGCGCAGATCTTGCATTGTTCGATCGAGTGCCTTCAAAGCTCGTTTTTGTGCCATTTTGCATTCGTCCCAGACGATGATCTGACAACACTGCAACACTTTCGTCCTTGCCGAATTCTTAGAAATGTTGCATGTCGATTCGTCTGTCAGTTGAAGATTCAACGGCAGCTTCAACGCAGATTGAGCCGTTCGACCGCCTTCCAACAATTTGGCTGCAATCCCTGAAGAGGCAACCACCACCGCAATATCTGATCATGAGCGAACCCATGCCAACAGTAATGAAATGAGGTACTTTTTGCAAGTTCCGCCAGGTACATTGATGAAGAACACGGCTACATTTCAGTCATCAATCGGTTTCATCAAAGTTTCGTAAACGTCCTCTTGCTGAGGAGCCACTGCCGCACATGAGTAAACACATGTATTCGAACAAAATCAGCGCCTCGTTGCGCATCTTATTGTTAATTAACAGCTCGTAATTCACAATGGTTGTGCGAGCTCGATGTAAAATATTATCAACCATTTCATCCTTGTGTTTGTTCCACAATTCGACTACATTTGATGGAAAGCATGTCGAGATGATGATCGCAAACAGGGTATGAATTTGATTGCAGGTGCAGTAAAAATGGCATTGGCATGTGTTGTATGCCAATGAGTGTCGTTTTCAACCGTCCGAAACGACTCAAACGAAGCTGGATCACGAACATTAACCAAAAGCAGAATAATGACACCTGTGAGATTGAGCAATGCCATGTGGACTATCATAGTCAACTCCGATCCATGTCAAGGATAACTCGATCAAAACGAATAATTACCATACATAATGTATTGAAAATCTATCATTTTCGAAATTTTCATTTTCCCCATAAATTTGTCCAACTTTTTTTTTTTATAAATGTTCCTTGGGCGCAGCCAAACACAACACCGAAAAGACAACTTAAATCGGACGATCCGTTCTCGAGTTATGGGCGGTCTTACGTATGCCACTCTGTTTTATATATATAGATTTATTAGTCTCGGTCATTGATAATATTACATAAACATTATATAAACTATTGATTGCTTTTATATATATTATGAATCCTGCCTTCTTCGTCATTCGAAAACAGTTTTACAAAAACTTCGTTTTCTGAAATTGGAACGAATGAGTGGTACTTTTTGTGTACCTGCAATCGTTTTAGTCTGTCGGTAAATTTCATTCCATTCTGCTACCCCCCTGTTCATACTCTTCATGTGATACATAACAAAACGACATTTTTGTTAAACAATCATCACTTTTTTGGTTCGCCCATTCGAATAACTCTAATGCACTTTTTTATAGAGGTGTTCATGTTGTACAGCAAGGCTTGCATATCTTGCCATTCGTTTTAATGTACCACCAATTGCATCGCAAGGTCCTTACCGTGGGATGTTGCGAAAAAATGCCATTCAGCATCAATATTGTATTTCTTTTAAACTTACAAAGGCTTGCAAAGTTCTTCCTATTTTTATATTGGGATGCTGCCCCGTCAGACATAAACGTAGCTTTCTCTACTTTATTTTTGTTTTGCAAAAAGCTTATTAGTTTTGAAATAAACACCTGCACCGCAATCGTATCATGTTTCAACACTTCTGAGATAACAAATGACAAAAGGGTGAATAGTGGCTTGCTCATTACTCCAATAACTACTTTGAACAGCATCTTGAAAAACAAATGAATAATTTTCAGAAAAATCACAAATTATTATTACTTCGCCGTCTTTAAGACAACTTTTATAATCTCTCAAGAAACTAGACTGCTGAGATTTGACAAAATCGTGGGATACTAATTGTTCCAACTTTTCACAAAAATAAGCAATAAATTCATCAATTGGTTTAACAAGTGTCTCTAAACTACATCTATCAGTTGAAATCCATTGCTCAAAAGATATTTCAACTAAACCACGTTTTTCTAATTTGTCTGTTAAACTACTCTCAAAATCTGAAAAGCCTGGACATCGTTCGCATTCACGGAGGTAACATCTAAGAGGACCTCTAACATCGTTGGAGCTTGGCAAAATAGTCAGCAGTTCGATTAATATGCTTCTTCTATATGACCCTCCGCATAATTTCATCATCTGTCCATTTCACACTTGTCGCCCCTGCGACATCTATCTCGCTGTTACTTTCATCGCTTTAGCAAATTCGCTCCCTTCATTCTCTGAGCGGCCCGACCGATACAGCCATAAAACAATTATAAATATATTGATTGCAATATTAAAACAATAGTGCTATTTATCTTGTTCTTTTCAAATGAGTCTTCTTATCATCCTGATATCAAAAGAAAAGAGGACATTAGAGTAATGTGAACGTTATAATATGAAGATCTTGGAAAATTTATCATTTCTGGTGGAAATCTCGATTAACTTAAGAAAAGAGCGAATTTTCTGAGGTTTTTTCATTCTATTGAAATAAAATCCGAAAAATCTCGAAAACGGTTGCGTTCAGGTGATTTATCATTATAATCATTATTGTTTTTAAATGATCTCCAAAATCATATTGTATAATTAATTTTCATTTATAATAATGAATAACCAAAATTTGAAATATGCAACAAAGTTCGCTCTTCGGAAAACTTTTTTATTATAAGAGCGTCCATCCTAGAGTTTTTTCAAAACGTGTCTTTTTTTCTCAAATTTCCACAAAACAAATTTGAAAAATACTAAAAATATGTTTTTTTTATATTTGATTTTTAGTATTTATTTTCGATTTTTCTTAATGAAAAAATTTTTTTTTCAGTGTACATTTTTTTACAAAAGCCTTTGTAGTTCTCTACAACTCTCCCATATAAAGTTTTTCTCTAAATGTAATGGTTTTTGAACTACGATTTTTCAAGTAAAATGTTGGAAAAAAACATACACCCATCTCAAAAGTTACTCTTGAATCCAAATAATCTTAACACCAGTGGATTTTTTTTCAACATACCGAAGACGTGTACCAAGTTTCATCAAAATCGAAGATAGTTGAGTTTGGTGACCGACCGATTTGGCGTGGAATCAGTCAGTAGAGACTTCGAAGATTACTGCTTCATAAGAAACATCACCCTAAACCATACTGCTCCCTATTGGCCTCAAGCTAACGGGAGGTAGAACGACAAAATAGCTCACTCTGAAACGCCTCAAGATCAGTCAATCCTTAACCGGGATTGAAGAGGATCTCCGCAGTACATGATGATGTATACACTGCTCACTCACTCAGTAACGGGCAAACCTCTTCATTGTTGCTACAAAACAGAGTAATTCGATCAAAAATGCGTCATCCATAAAGACCCTTGACACCAGTGTCACCAGCGAATTCGGGGTTCATGACAGGGCCCGCAATTCTCAAGCACAGGGGAAGGAAAGAGAGAGGATTCCGGGCGCCACGCTAGACCGTCAGGATGTTCGGGTAGGGGATAAAGTTTTGTTGCCGAAATCTCGTTTCAGCGAGCAAACTAACCCCGGCTTATTCGGACGAGCGGAATACGAAGTGCTGGAGCGATATTAGGAGGTCGGCTGAAAATGACTGATCCACGACATCAGGAGGGATAATCGAAAGAAATTTGGCTCACGTAAAGAAAGATTGCCACGTCAGATGGCACTGGCGTTCCAGATACAGAAGAGGTTCCTGCAGACATCGAACAAGTTGGCGTTCAATGTCAGGATCCCGGATGTTAACATGTACCACGCGATACTACTACCGCCAAGCCCGATCGGCCGTCGCAGCAACGCGACTGCATTCATCCAGTCGACCAGGAGTTCTGAGCCGGTTGGAAAAAGTGTGGTGAATTGGTCTCACCATGATGGGATCGTAGCAAACGGGGCAAAGAATGTATTTAACACGGCAGTTAATATCCCACGTCTCTTCGAGATTACGAGTCGTGCTGTTGAGTCCCCACTCATGTGTAGTAACTGACCGACTCGATGTGATTATAAACCCTAAACAGGCGATACAGTTTTCCGCGAATACGACAGGCACCACAGAAGATATATTTGACGTCAACGCTTACCTGATTGCGATGCGTCTCGGCGTCAGAAGTAGGTCTTATTATCCATTATGACCACGACGTCACGTC